>DWJK01002764.1:0-14098 GCA_018248815.1 Croniades pieria auraria
TTTTTCACCGATGAATAACTGGCCCCGCAGCGATATATCAGCAGTCGCATGTAGCAAACATCGCCTTTCCTAGACCTTCAAGCTTAGATACACATTTATGTTTTAAAAACATATTTATTCTGATACATCTCAGCTTGGATCATTCATACGCAATTCGCGGTGAGACAACTTTGAACAGATTGGATAGAAACGATTTATAATTTGTATGCGGTTTTAAATATTTAAAAATATATAATTAGTTTGCCTCGTTGGTCGAGTGGTTGTGTGCAAGTATAACTGATGATCGAGAGGTCCTGGGTACAGTTCCTGAGTCGGGTAGTATGGAATTTTTCCATCTTGAAATTTCTAGGGTTGCCAATTATTCCTTAGTGGAACGCAAATGTAACTGTTGAAACATGTGAGTGCACTAAATCCTCTGTCTGCCTCTTCGGGGATTACAAGCGTGATGTTACGTTTCATTACATTAATTAATACGCTAATATTCTTATTCATATCATCATCATCATCATCACCAGCCTTAGGCTAGGGCGCGATAGCGCTCATTGGGGGAGGCCTATGGCCTATGTTTTATTCATATACTTGTGTTTAAAGTCATTAGTTGTTGTAGTTTGTAGTAGATGTTTTTGGACGGCAGCGACACCTTGTAACTACTGCCTGCTTATTGCTCTTCGAATAAACAAGATTGATTAAGCCCATTGTTGGCGACGTGAAATTTGCATAAGTTTATAGTTATGGTTAAAGTATGAGGGTAAAATAATAAATGTATTAACTTTTTATTCGGTAAATAATCAGAGAAGATAAATGAGTTTACTCGTATATACATACAAACACACGCGCACGCACGGACGCACGCACGGACTCGCACACGCACGCACGGCCACACACACATACATTTATATAGACACATGTAATATTAATGCAGAAATAACAACTTTTATAAAGGTTTGTTTAGATGTTTATCGTTGTACTCGTATGTTCCAGGACGTTCCGCAAGTATGCTTAACTTTAAGATGTGGGCGCGGCAAGAGTAAGATAGAAGGGCGACGTCGCCGGCGTAGTTGACGTCGTAAAGTGTTCTATTTTGTATGTTACGACTAATTTGTCACAGAAAGACTTAAAACAGTAATTTAATAGGAATATGTATAATTATTATACAATAATAATACGACATATATGTAAATTACGCACACACATACTTGTGAGCATAATTATCATGTGTAATTATTGTTGTTCGATTTTGGAATTCCTGCAACGTCTGCTAGGTCAAAGCTTCAAGGATTTATAAATCCAAAGATGAGGATCAAAAAGATTTAAAAGTGACAGGTGTTTAGCAGTGTTGTGTACCTATCCGCTATTCCCGCCAAGTATATCCTAGAATAAAATACCTTAAACAACATATTGTAGGTGTTAAAAACGTCGAAAATACTTCTGCTTCAATTGCTTTACACTTTCGATATAGCTTTAGCATGAAGTAATGATCACAGCAATACGAGTATATAGTGGAGTTC
The DNA here is from genome assembly GCA_018248815.1 of Croniades pieria auraria. NCBI lineage: Eukaryota > Metazoa > Arthropoda > Insecta > Lepidoptera > Hesperiidae > Croniades > Croniades pieria. The sequence continues at coordinate 1,509 of DWJK01002764.1, forward strand.
ATGTATATTAAGGAACGATAATAACTTGACTTTTGTGTCACGTAACCAATGAAGAGAAATAACATTTTACAGTTAAATGGTATAAAACTTTATTAAGCCTCACGCTTTAACTGCGTTTCCCATAAAAGCACCCGAACGCTTTATGATCTGGCCGCTAGATGTCGCACTAACGACTGTCATCGCGTTTGACATTTCATTCTAGCGACAGCGAGACCTCCACTTTACCGAAAACAAAATTACTCACAGTTGTTTCACATTTGTCTATTGTTCAAGCCATAAAGTTCAAAATAGAGCAAAATTCGTTATTTTACATGCAAATGCAGAACAGCTAACACCTTACAAGGGTATGCCACACGAAACTTCGTGCAGTAAAATACCAATTTACTTTAACAATATGGCGATTTACTTGCAACGTTCCATAGCCTTTTAAGGCTGGCAACATTTAGGCCAGCGTCGCGGGTAATGCTCGGAGCAAAATAAATAAGCAGGTTCTGATCGTGCTGGAGAGCGCTGGCCCATTTGTCTATTAATTTTAGTATCGGACCATCTAGACCGACAACGGGACTAGACGTCAGGGAATTGGAGCTAATCTAAATTACAAGTAGGTTATTATTAGTTTTCATGGTCACAGAAATTACGATTAAAATGAAAAATAAATAGACTGCCTCTTTGGTCGAGTGGTTGCAAGCGCGACTGGCGATCAGGAGGTCCTGGGTTAAAATCTTGGGTCGGGTACTATTGGATTTTTCTAATTTAGAATTTCTAGTAGTGACTCGGAGTCTGCTCTGTGCCCGGTGTGTGGCAATAGACTTACTACCTATTCCATGGGACGTAAACGTAACTAGTGAAATGTGGGAGTGTACTACTACACTTCTCTGTCTACCCCATCCGGGATTACAGGCGTGATGTTACGTCTATAAAAAGTAAATATTGCGGGTATGAAGAATAAATAAGAAATACAATCGAACTCTCTGTATCTAATTGTCTCAATCTAACCCTCTCATTCTCGAGAGGAGAACCACATCCAGAAGAGGAACGATAAAAATGATTGGAAAAATATCAAATTGTAGTACTACTTAAGCAGGTTTTAAAATCACATCTACGTGGATGGAGTAATAGTTGAATATGTTAGAAAATACTGGCAGCAGTTTGTGGCGAATTAATTATTATTACCTATAATAGCTCGATCGTAACTTGCTCTGTTGTATATAAATATTTCGAGGAACCGGGATATATAATTTAGGTAAATTGTATACATTGTTATTCAAATGTCTAATTGTGGCTTCGACTTGGATTCATTTTATACGGCCGTCGAACCTGACGATCTCGTTAAGTTGTTATATATTATAAACAGCCTAGTGTTTAAGAATTCAGCCTCTTACTTCGGGGTTACTGGGTTCAAATCCATGGCGCGCACCTCTTTAGAACAGTGCGTTTTAAGTTTATATATCACTTGCTAACGGTGAAGGAAAACAGGAAACGCACACCTTGGAATTTACATTTAAAAAAAATTCTAATGTGTTAGAAGTCTGCCAACCCGCACTAGGCCAGCGTGGCAGACTATGGTTGTAACCCTCTCAATGTAAGAGGAGACTCATGTTCAACAGTGGAATGATAAGTGGGTCGATGATTATTGTTATTAAACAGATGGTGAGGTGATAAGTATTTATTATACGTTATCATTTCTTAGGAAAATTATAAATTATAACTATGCAATATAGAAGTATTTCTATGAAAGATTAAACAAAAGGACAGTGAAATTCATATTGAATAGATACAGTACTACGATAACAAAAAACTTTTCTTCCGACTACATTTTTATTAATGAGATTATATGATTTCAGTATAGTCCAGCAAAGTTAGATCTTTTGGATAGTCGAGATAGTATAGCTTATAGTAGAGTTATGACTGTATTAATCATAAACTTAAAATTAAATATACTGTAGAGGCCAAATCGCTGCAGCGATGAAGCTCCTCCTATCTTTAACCGAACACAAAAGAACCTGTGCAGTAACTAATACGATCACATTTACAGGAACAGAAGATTCTTCATCTGTTGTACTCCGTTGCGACACGTAGAGACGTGGGATTAACATTTTTGAATAATAGTAAACGCCGGCCATAACAAATGGAAAAAATATTGTAATTAAGTTAGTATCTTAACGGTCTGTAGCTTTTTGGATTACAACATTTCATTGCTACTTTATGGAGCTACCTCATAACTATTTTTCATATCACAAATCAACGCCATTAAAGAGGAGAGACTTTTATGTTTAAGAGATTTTTATATTCGGTTGATTTCTTCGTAACTAGTATTTGCCTATGACTTTGTTGAAGTACTATCATAAATAATTACCTTACAAATAATGTTCATTTTGTTGTTTAACTTTTCGGGGTTTCATTTTAAAATGTATTCTATGTACGAGTAGCTTGTATCTTCGAATGTTTCCAGTTGTATTTATAACATTTTCTAACGAAATTGGAAATGCGATTTTAATACGAAAAGGCTCTAGAGACAGACACACAGCGTCACACGAAACGATGCGACCTGGATTCGTCCCAGTGGGAGAGGATGGCAGCCGATCGGCCATCGTAGAGGAATACTGTGCACAAAAAGGTGTTCGAGTTTGAAAGGAGATGACGAAATGAGCTCGATGTTAAACGAGACGAGCTCAAAGCCCGACCACCTGCGGCCATTACTTACAACTACTTCGGAGGTGTGCTGACCTGCAGCGAGTGCGACCGCACATATCCTATAGGGTACGTCAGCTACGTGAGAGCACACCAGCGAAGCTCTTAATAGTTTGATCCAAGTCGCTGTGGCCGAATTATGGTCGGGATCGATTATTATTATATTATTAGAGACAGACAAACGGATATTATTGCAATTTTTATGGATTTAGTGTTATGTTACAGATAAATAAAAGTTACGTTTTACAAGTTTAGGTGTGATTTGATACCAACAATACTTTGAAAAGATATAACATTCCTTTAGTTAGTGTCAGCACGTTAGATAACTCAAATCCATAAGAGCATTTGTCGTGCACTTATTTCAACAAGCATCAAGATCCATGGATAAATCAAGAACAAGGCACGATGGTGCTTATCAGGGCAGGTCTGCGTCCAGCAGTGGATTGAGGCGGTCTGATGGTAACCACGAAAACGTCGACGGAACGTCTGCCAGACGCGTTGGAGTTATTTTCAACGAAATCAAGAAATAGAAATTAAAAGAAATTGATATGACTTAGAAGAAGAATGAGGTAGGAACGGTATTGAAGATGTTTAGCTATAGTTTGTAGTTTTTTAAATCGGAAGGTGGGCCGTTGCAGGAAAACATCGTGAGGAAACCTTCGTAGAATAGGATTCTCGACAATGGTCGCTAAGGCCTGTGATATTTGTCAAATCATATTTGGTTATCGTGACGGACTGCGTAATAAAGCTTTTTCAGATGGGGAGGGGAGGGCGGGATGAGACTCATATAAAGAGACATATCATCAGGTGATGAGCAGGACAAATTTAGATTTATGAATACACTTAATTGGATAATACAATTACTATATGTAAGTTGCTGGTTAGAGAAATGACAATTCTTGCAATATGGGATATTTATCAGGAAAAGAAACTTTACTGCTGCCCATTGACAGAACTGAAATGTAATGTTTATTAGTTTGGAAATGTGCATTTCCAAGGAATTAATCACTGGATACATGTTTATAACAGCAGGATTTAGATTTCATAGACATCACCACTTGTTGACTCATAAACTAAAACAATTGAACGAGGAAGCCCAAGGATGCGCCGAGGTATTGTTTAATAATACATACACAAGCTTGACTCATTCCGGAGTTGGGTGAGAGCCAAATGACAATAATCTTTGTTATTCAACGTTCGCGTCTAAAACTGTTTACACGTTGCGGTTCGCGGGTAATACGCGGTGAGGCGCGGGAACATCGCATCGAAATCGGTGACAATGTCTGTTAACTGTACCACAATGTGGACGTGTCTGAACCTCGTATCATGTCATGGTTGGATTATATAAAACTAGCATTCCCAACTGAGTGTTCTAAAATGTGGGTAGTGGCATAATTTTCTTACTCTATGAATGACTGCTTCGTCGGTAGTTGGCAGCACTATCGCCTAGATGGAACCACCATCGTTTTTGTTGACATAGACTTGTATTAAACACGCTATTCCTACTTAAGATTTTTCGTTGACTGAATAAGTTAGCTAGCTATAGTTTGTAGCTAAGCTGTTATAAGTGTAAGTTAAGCTGATAAGCTTAACTTACACTTATTTTATTGGTATAGTCTGAATACCTTCGGACCTAACTTAGGTCCTTCTTTTTATGTGAATTTGTAGTACTAATTTTATAAATGTTTCTCCTACTAAGTATTAACAAATCTTTTTGTATTATTTGTGTAAATTGCTCAGTTTTTGTTATCGTATTTGATTTCTATACAGCTTTTTCACACAATGTGACTGTACTGCAATGCTTCTGACGCAAACTGTCTTGTAGAGGATTTAAAAACATCAGGTGCGCTCATATATCCAAAAATACGAGTATTCGCAGCTTATAACAGATGTTCAAATGTTTGATATCTGATCAATGAACGAAACAGACTGTTACGAGAATATTTCTACAGAAAGTGAACGCTTTAATTGACATTTATATTAAACTTTTTCTTGTAACATGTTGAACAATGTTCGCGAACGTTTATAACCAGTCGGTGCGGTGTGTAGATAACCTCACAGAAAACTAATTGAGAATTATGTGGAATGTTAACAAGGGACATTGTGGAGGGCTTACAGTTATGATGCATCTGGATATTGAGATCTCATCGCTGATTCAAAAATAACTGTTGATAAGAAGGAGATTATTATTATTTTCAACTTAGCCGCCGACGCTGGTAATTCATAATAGGTTTCTGCGTGTAAACTAAGTTTTACAAATATATTGTGTCTTATAGCAGATTGTCAAGTTTATTAAGTAAAGTATGTGTGTGTGTGTATAACAAATAAATTATTGTAGCGAGAACCATTTCGCTTATCGAGCTTAGTGCACTCAAAAGTTCACGACATTCAAATATTTGATTGCCACTTTCGAAACATTGCGACGAATCAAGACTCCTGATAATGACCAAGCTATATTTTACTTTTTTAAATTTCCATACGATGTTACCATATACAAATAAAAAATTTGTTTTATATCATGGTATATTAATTTATACGACAGGTATAAGATTTCATTGTCTCGTTTAGTTTTCTGTTCTGAAATTTTAATTTATTATTAATTGGTTCATGTTTCCAGTGTCTTATTCGCTCTTCAATAGTAAAATTTAATTTTATTACATTGGTGTATAATTCCCGTCTTGTTCGCTTTCCTTTTCTTGAAAAATTTATATGTACGATTTGTATTTGTATATTGTGTATTGTTTGCCTTTCATTTCTGGAATTTTTATTTATATAATTGGTGTATAATTCCAGTGTCTTGTATAAAGGGTATTCGATCAAACAATTCAATATAATGCTGCAGATCAGTTGTTAGTAAACAAAACGGTCGAACGAGGTCCGACGGGACACAGCTTATTCGATGTTTCCGCTCGCATTTTATCTGATCGCCTTGCTGGCGGGATCATTGCGATATCCGATACATACCACAATATCTATTTGCAGCTGCTGGTTCAGCCTTAAAGGCTTCTACTGCCGAAGATAATAGATAATAGATACAATTATATTTGAAAGAACAGGTCTATGCGATGTTCTGTAGCCATATTTGAGCGGTTATAGAGATTCAAAAGCACTATCTAACGAGAATTGTAAATTGAACTTTTGAATTAACTTGCGTGTAGAATTTTATGGACGCAGATGTTGGCGGCGATCAAAACTTATTTATTTTGACCAAATAGGTCTTATACTAGATGATGGGCTTCGTAACCGGCGTGCGTGTATGATGAGACTGATGAATGACAGATTATTTTACACTCAGTGCTCTGTCCCTACCCCGTAAGGAACCTAATGCGAAAAAATAATAACAACAATAGGTATTGAGTACCAATATTTTATAATATCACAGTCAAACATGACAAAGACGGTTCTATAAATGAGCCACGTGAGTTAAATTGTCCAAGAGCATCCCAATACCAGCAGCAAGTGAAACTTTGTCCGAGAGTACGCCGAGAGAAACGCAGTACGAAGTTGACGCGGCATATCGACGGATACATCTGGAGAATTCCTCCGCGTATTTTTCGCAATTTGCATTCGGTGTGTATCTAGTATATCTATTAGGTATCACGCGAACAATCTCGACATATATCGACGCTTGTTTCCGTATGCCGCTGTTGGTTATTCCTATTCGACGCTAGCGGAGAAATGTATTACGAAATTATCGCTTGAGAATTTTATTTATATGTTTAAGTTGGCAAAGTGGCTGGCAGCGGTTGGATGCGAAGGGCTGAAGGTGGACCTCAGTAGCGTGCTACTGGGGAGGCCAATGTCTAGCAGTGGATGGAAGTAGGTTGATGATGATGATCATAACGATGATAATGAAGATCATGATGTATAACTTTGTGGAACTATTGGAGCTTTGTGGAACTTAGTGGAGCCGAGAACAGGGATTAACGGCGCCCATTAGTGTAGTTACATGCCCAGTAGTGGGTTCAGAAAGGCTGGTGATGACGATGGTAATAACGAAGTAAAGACAGATAAATTCAAAACAGTGTCTAACCTTTTAAAGTTTATCGTTTTGAATAAGTGTCTAGTTTTGCGAATTCGGAGAGATAACCTGTAGAAGGTAATTAAGCCGTATACGCCGAGTTTTATATTATTGTTCTAATAGCCTTTGACACGGTTGAACAATTGCTATGCATCGATAACGATATTGTCAGAATAAAGTAGAAAGGTGTATTTTGAAAGCTAAATACGTGCCTTAAACAGTTACTTATGCAATTATTGACTTAGCCTTTCGTTGCTAGCTTAAGTTTAGCTTTCAGTTACTCGACAATGGTGAAGAAAGTACATTAATCTTGAAAAGAGCCTAATGATAAGCGGACGGGTTCTTTATCTATGGAATGGATAATAAAGCCGGCCATTAAACAAACGCGCGATGATGCGGCATAATTTTCCAATAAATTTTTGGATTTAGTGAACATCTGCTCGAACCGGTTACAACGACGGAAGTCAATGGATGCAAACCAGATAGAGTTGTACAGATTGAATAAATTCTGTTCCATTATGAAAATGTTAATTGTTATTGGTCCCCATTTATGGTTTGTGTAGAATGGACATTTCTACGGCATTGTAGCTCATTAAAACTTTTATCGTTTTGCCCTGTCCATTTATTATCTGTTCGATGTTGTAACTGTTAAGAAAATCTTCGAGAATGTTATGGTGAACGCAACAATATTTGAAGGCCAATATTTTGTATGCAAAGTTGTCAACCGTAAAACTATATCCACAAAAGGAAATAAATTATTAACAACCAGATGTGAGTTGTCATAGCACATACAAAGTTGCTACTTTTCATCAGTCAATATTTAATACTGCCAATTTATTACAGCGTTGTCTCGTCCAACGACATGTCGCCTTTGAAGTGCAACTGTCGAGAGTTCGTTTAAGATAATTTAACGAGACGGTCTACAAACGTGTGCACGAAACGACTTCAAAATCTCCGTTCTAATATTTCTAATAGTTTGTCTTCGCCTTTTGATCTTTAACATAAATATCTATTTATAACGCCATCTAGCGGTCCCGTTTTGCGTGTTTACGACGAATGACGTCTAATGATGACATATAGATAATTATAACCTAAAGCGGCCGGCTTAGGAAAATAAGTTGATCGTTAAAATGTAAATTCGGAACTACTTTCTCAACTAATCAAAATATTTTTGTGGTATTCCCACGCATACGCTTGTAAAGTAGCTTTTGTTTTGTGTTTTCTTTCTTCGAAATACTACACACTATTCAAAATTTCAAGGTAGATAAATCCAATAGTACCAGACCCAGAGATCGCACCCAGGATCTTTTGATCGGTAGTCACGCTTGTCACCATTCAATTAATAAACCATTTTTTCTTATAAAAGTAATAATCAATATTCCTTTCCTTTTTTGGAGTTTATAAATACATCAGAAAATAGCATATGTTTTACCACACTTAGACCAAATGCAATACACTAGCGACTGATCGCACTTTTAGAGAGGTGCCTCAGTACCAGCTCAATATTTGACTCTAATAACCTATTCTTGGAACGTAAATGTAACAGGTAAAACATGGCATTGTTCCTTACTCCTCTACCCTACTCATCGGAATACAGGCATGATGTTACATTTAGTACGTTATAACTCGTAATCACTTGGAAGGACAGGCACATACTATAGGCTATTAAGTAATACTCGTATAATGAATACTACAAGTAACTATTTATATATTTTCTCTAACTCCACATTCAGTGAAAAATAAGGCGGTTGGATGGCAGGCGGCAAATCTTCCAGGGTCTGTGTTAAGGAGCAAAAAGTTTGACTACCCTACAAATAGTAAAAATACGAAAAATGTTCGATTAAGTTGTCGTCCATCTCTTTATTTATTCGTAAATTTATTGATGTAGATGACTGTAGGGTGTTTTTATCTGATAAATGCGTCTAATAGATTAAAGTAACAAGACAAGTCAATAGTTGATAAATTGACAAATTAATAGAACGCACGTTCTATAAAATCCAATGGAATATAATTGCAACACTGTACAGTAAGTGTCCAAGCGGAGTGGCCGTCCAACTTTGTATTAATTCAAAATAGATTGTCAAGCAGTAAATCGTGACTGCAATGTCAAATGGTACATGTCAGTGTTCGCATAGCTTGTTGTGACATCAGTATTCCACGCCCACGAGGGCCCGATATTGATATTCGATATGAGATTAAACAATATAGTCATCATCAGAATCATTCGCTATTCATGGTATAACAATCATGCTGAATCGATTCGTAATCGGATAATCGGACGCGTCGATATCGATCTTGATCATTGAATCGATTCCCGATAAGGGACACTGACAAATTGCAGCTTTGAGTCTCGCAGCGACAAATTAAAAGACTACTCTTAGTGGACATTCAATGGAGTATTTTGCACTTATAAGTTCCGATTGGAATTAAGTGACGTTTGAACTGAGTATTCTGCATTAGGATGGCTTTGAATCATAATGAAATAACTACATTATATATTACTAACTGCTTAAGAAATGCTACGCACGGATACCCAAATAATTATTTATATTTTTTTTTCCTCATTCTTATTTTTTAAGGTTTGATTGGAGTGTTCAAATTAGCTTCAACTCTTTCCGAGGATTCGACTTAATTTACAATAAACCTAAACAGAATGTGTTCAGTGATGAATGAATGGTAAATAAGATATATGATGGACAGACAGACTGACTTTTGCATTTAGAATATTAATACTAACAGTACTTTTGCATTTAGAATATTAATACTAATGACAGTCTTAATGCGACATGACAACGATTAAATCCAGTTCGAGATTCAAAAGGCGAGAGGAAGATGCAGAAAAGCAAATCTATGTTTATTTACTTTTTTAAAATTTTTTTTAATTTATTTGTTTCCATCACGTTCATAGATTTTTAGATCTATGTTTATACTAATCAAATCCGTGGGATTGCTCTCTCAAAGGAGGTATTTTACAGACGTTTCCGCAACACGTTTTATAGTACAAAGATAAAGATTTTATTATGATAATTGTCTTAGAAAGGTAGAAAAGACAACACGGAGAGCTAAATCGGTTATATACGTTGTTCGGTTTAATTCTTGTGATAATATAATTGCAACTCTGTAGCTAGGTTTCTACGTGTTTTATGACAAGTTTTTATGTCACACTGAAGCCAGCGTCTCGCAAGGGCAAGTGGAGTCAATGACACCGCATTACAAGGCCCGTTATGTTTTAAAACGATGTTTTTGGCACTGTAAGCGGCTGTGTACACCCATTAACATACGCCAGTGGGCAAATAAACTCCATTCATCGCTGGGAGTCCCTACATATCATAGCAGCATATCGTGGTTTGTTGCAAATTGCTTTGGATTTAACTTTTATTATTATCTTCAGCTTATTTCCGTCCACTGCTGGACAAAGGCCTTTCCAATAGCGCGCCACTAAGCTCGATTTTCAGCTCGTCGCATCCAACTACTGCCAGCCACTTTGCGTATATCGTCGCTCCATCTAACTGGAGGGCATCCTACGCTACGTTTGCCAAGACCCCAAGAAGTTTTTATGGCCGGCAAAAACTGTCTGTCACGGTTTAATGAAAATAAATGAACAGTATAAAACACAATTAATTCGAATATGAGTATCTTCGATCGGTTTAAGTCCAAATATAAAATACTATTTACGTCATAAATATGGGATGGATTTTGGATACAATCAAGTAATCTGCAGATGAAGTACCTTTGATTTTGTCATCGAAATTATGACGATAATGATATGATTAAAAATGCACCGGCTTAGCTCACGTATATTATTCGGGATGGCCCGACTAGTTTCGGACCTGTACGAAGTCTTTCCTCATGAGCTCCCGCCGCTTGCGGCGAGGTCGCGACGGAGACCTGTGAGATAAGCCGGTACATTTTTAATCATGTGTATAAATACTCGTGAAACATTTAACGATAATGATAATTGGCATAAGCCTCGTAATTTTAAATAATGGGCTATTTTAACGAAAATAATTAATGAATAGTAATAGTAGTAAAAATAATAATAATGGTTTATTGAGCATATCATGTTACATATCATGCAGAGACCTCAGGCTTCCAGAAATGCGTAGTATTCAATACATTTACAAAATCTTTTGCATGGTTGGTCGCGACAATGTAACTGTTTGCACATGTCAGATTTACCGTCAGTCGCAGTCAGTTCAGTGTTAACAAGTGTGGAGACGGCGCAAGTCGCGGCGATGGGTAAATAGAGTCCATACATCGTGTCAGGCGGAGCGAGCGGCGAGCGGACATCAAACGCGCCGCTATCTGCGGTCAGAGTTGCGGCCTTTCAGCGTTCAAACGCCGCTGTGCTGTGACTATGCGTTTGACAATTATTGGGATAATTATGAACACGTCTATATACATGTGCATTGTTTTTTGTAAAACATTACCACCCTATTGGTTATTTATTTTATTCATTTATACTATTTTTTGTTCACCGGTAGAAAATAGCGTATATGAACACAGGTATCTCTAAATGCTAGGTATACATAAGGGAACCAGGTACAGATCTCTTTCAGGCAACCTTCAGGTAGAAGAGATGAAAACGCCAACACTATAATATATCCCTCCAGGTCGAGAAAAATGGCGAGGGATCGTGAGGCGTGTTACTAATCGCGATGTTATCGTCATGTCATTTCTGCCAAAACAGTAACAATTAAGAAGAAGATGATCCTTTAAGTAAACGCAGCCTAGAGTTTAATGTACCACGTTACTTAAATTCAGGTTTGACGTAATATGGGTCAACGGCGGTATCTGGTGGACGTTTTCACCCACTGTTACAAAAGGATAACGTCTGAGTCCAATTGTTTTTAAATCATTAACTATTATCATTCACCGTTGTAACAGCTGTTTCTGAACAGTGTTCTAACCTATCCTAACCGAATGTAACTTTATCGATCTTTTTTGAATTGCAGTCGAAACAATATGTAATATTTATTAACTCTCCTAAAATATATTTTAATAATACCATACTAAGGCTATGCTTAAATATCCTCGTCAAAAATAAACGCGAATTATTTTCAGAATAAAAATTCGTTTAGGAAATATACTAAATCTTTGTTATGGTCACCTTACACTGTAGTTGTAGAAATGTGAAGTTGCTAAGATCGGGAACGAATCTTACTAAGAACGTATTAGGTTATAAGTTCCAGTGCGAGCTGAGCATGGGGGATTTGTTTTGAATGTTTCTGCAAATGTCTGTGCGGGTACCATGGGAAGTTACGAGGAGGTCAAGGGGCGTTAGAAACGTGATGCATTGCTGTGTCTCACTAAGGGCTTTTAAAGTAATGTAACCGGCGCATTAGTATTATGTGCAAGTAAAAAAATATCGCGAAATAAGAAATACAAAATTATTAAGTTATTCCATATAGTATTCGATATAATATATACATTGTACCAAAAATATATATTAAAATCTCCCACATATTACGCAGTTACGTTTGCAACAAAACTTCATGAACACAATGAATAGAACAGTGTTGCCAGAACGAAATTATTTACCAAAAATCAATGCCTACCAAGTACCTATATATTATATTGTCTTTGTACAGGCGTAAATAATTTAATACTTCAATACATGAATGTATAAGTATATAGTATCTGAATGAGCGAGCTATCCTGGGTATTTTTATATTTGGTTATTAATATATCAATTATATTGTTTACAAGCGTCTTTTTTCAAAGACCGTTTTTGCATGTTTAAGTAAACACGTGAGTTACAAAGACACATATTCTATCAATAATATAAGTTAACAATTGTGTTTTTGGTCTAACCTCAAACCAAACACTCATTGGCTTACAATTAGTGTAGTTTAACAGCGCCATCTATTGAAGTAGC
>DWJK01002765.1:0-14098 GCA_018248815.1 Croniades pieria auraria
AGGTGCGCGCCGTGGATTTGAACCCAGCACCCCCGAGTGAGAGGCTGAATTCTTAACCACTAGGCTATCACTGCTTCTGACAAAGAGATGTCATTGCCGAAACTTTGTCAATTTACGTAGGTAAAGCGCCTTAGATCATGTCCGCGGTCGCTGCAAAAGTGGAAGTAACATCATGAAACTTTCCAGTCGTACTTACCTTGTCTAGAGGAGGATCAAACTGCGGTGCATTCGCCGCAATATATTATGCAGTCCTGGAGCGGGCGGGTGCCCGTGTAAGCGGCTCGGAATCACTTCTCTCTTCCCTTCGAAGAACACTACTATTCCTCTGAAATGCACTATTCGGAAAGTTCGGGAAAAGCTTATATTGGCCGGAATGTATTCCGTGAATTACCTGCGATAGATCTGATGACTGTAAGTTACTGCAGCGCTTTGCTAGCTATAGCTGTATAGTTTCGCCGTCGGCGAGGCTGCGTAGTCTGTTTAAAATATAAATATCTCTATTCATTTCATTGTTCTGACAGCGAAATATTTACAGTGAGAGTGGCTCGTTCGATTTTCGCTTCGTGACTTTAATGTGTGCATAATTACGAGAGGTGCGTATTATGAAACTCTCAAGATCAGATAATATAGATATTGACTGTATTTTGTCCGGACGTATAGTTCCAATTTACTCGCTACTTTATCATTGTAAGGCCTTATGAGTAATATTGTGTTTTTTGCAATAAATGCATTACCTGCCATGTATTTAATGCAGATAGATAACCAGTTCATTAGAACACCTTATGTACAGAATTCGTAAAGGCGGTGTTGTATCATTTTTACCACCTTGTGACCGTTTCCATCAATTTTAGTGAGGCCGCGAGTATCGCATCGATTAATATAATATCAAAATGCACGTATTGCGGCTCACTGTAAAAGTATTTACAACCGGCTCCGGTGATATTTGTAATGTAAAATTTGCAAGGCGAGTTTACCGCGCACGGTCGCGTAATGAAATTCTTAGGCAACCTTTAACTTTCTTATTTTAATTGCTACATTAACTCGGGTAATCAGAATTGTCTCACACCGTCGCCTTGCGGTTTTGTAATGTCTTTTCTTACAATATGTATCGCTCTCTGAGGGCAATCAAAAAGTTGGGCCATTTATTTCTACTTTCCGAACGAAGTCACATGTTAAAAATGTTATTTTAATCTGCATCTTTCAACTGAAGTAATAAAATAATATATGAAAGAGAATAATAATGATAGAGAAAACATTTTAAGTCCTTTAATAGTACAGATATTTTGCACTCGGTGCTGTCTGCTTATCTCTTAAGGGACCTGACGTCGTAATATAATACAATTGACAGATAAATTTGTGTAAGATCGTGTAATAGTTCTTTTTCCTCTTCTAACTTAACTACTACTATGAATGCAAAAGTTTGTTTCTTTGTTAATCTATACATTACGGAGTCATAAAAACAGTTAAATTTTAAAGTTCTTCTTTATAATGTTATAAAACTTCAAAAATACACTCAGCGAAGCGGGCGGCTGATTACCACCAGGTAGATATTCGATTAGAATACAAGGAATCCGACAATTTTTCATTTCCATATCGTATCAACTCTACCAACTCTAACGACTCTACAAGCTAAACGACCTACACGTGTGGGTAGAGCTAATCGTCTCTAATTTCCTCCGTACCGGCGACGGTGGCGAGCGCAAATGAGATTGTGGACTGACTGTCGCTGTTGAACTAGAACTACAGGAGCATAGTTGTAGTAGTGGAAACCTCTGAATATTTGAAAACGCTAAAGGTAAACACCCCAGTATCAGCCCGTGAGCCGCAGGTGCGCCTAGACCGAGTGCCCGACGTCTGGGAGCTTAATCGTTCCTTCCTTGTTGGCGCTAGCACTAAGTGTATTTACGAATAACATTGTAAATTAAATACTTATAATTAAACTACACATATTATCAAAAATGTATAGGTAAGACATTTTTGAAACTTTTGTGTTTTGATCTCCTGATTTTTACTCATCACGGATCTTGTTTCTTATTAAGGTTGTTAAAAAATTGCCAGTAGATAATCGTCGTGGTATTGAACAATCTAAGGATGATTTTTTAGGAGTCTTCTACATATTTTGCATTATCGATTGTGGTTAAAACACTAGTACATTTATTTCGGATATACAATTTAGCTCTTTAATATGTTAATATTTATGGAATTTGACATAGTTCAATCCGATCAAATACCGACTGATGTACGCACTGCTGATTTCCTCATTGCTTCAATAGACGAGAATACAAATAATAAAATATTAACATAGAACTCCTTTTGAACTCGGCTATATAATATTGTCACATTTGAGTACTGTACAATGTACTGGAACGGTAAGAGAAGATGGAGAACTCTCGCGTCATGCAATTCACTCCGTGTAAGTGAGTGCAGCGGTGAGTGCGAAGGAGATTGTGTGAAGCACTTGTACGTAGCACGTGTCCCGGTTCGTGGTAAAGGGAACTTGTTGCTTATTTATATTTGTTATATAATTGCATTCTTCGTCTGTACTATTACTCTACTCTAGATAATTATGTACAATATAATATTCTGTAGAGATCATGCACATACATATGTAGTTCTGTGCTGTAATAGGCACTCGGCGCTCTTTACATACCTTATAAGAGGCTCGACGTGATGGTGTATTAATCATATTGTACGTAATTTCAATAATAAAAATGATTAAAAACACTCGACAAAATTTTCATCATGACCTTGATTGATAAGAAACGCTATTAGACATTATGTCCGTTCTTTGGTAAAACACCCTAAGGAGTAATGATTAATATTATCTTCGCTTTCTTATCATTATTCACAACTTAGCTCATTTGATAATATTTAAATTATTATTTTTTTGTTTCTCAGTCTTCATCTTCGCTAACCTCATGCAAACTGCCGGTTAAGGCTTTTTATAATTCCGCAACTCTACATAATTATGTAAGCCTCATTTAATTATTAACGCCAATAAACTTACTTCAGCCAAGTACCAGCAAATACGAAAATCTGATTAAGAGTTATAACAGCTAACAAGTAGATATGTTTAATCGAGTTTCATGCCATTGCGAACACTCTCCTCCATCTTACCGTTTTCTAGCAAGTTCTTTTCTTACACGATAAATTTGAGTCAATAAATCGATATAAAAACTAGCAAGCCCTGGCTAGCCAACCGTGTTGCGTTATGACTATTCACAGTTCTTTGTTCTCAGCCGGATAGCTTGAGTTTCATTCGTGGTACACACTTTTAAAGTTCATATCGAATTCTAGCACCAATCTCTCACTAAGATAGGTTTTAAGCGTAGCGTCATCATCATCGTTAATCCCTTTTATCGTTCTACTCTTGGATACGGATCGTCTCTCAGAATAGGTCAAGGCCATAGTCTGCCACGCGGGCCAAGTGCGTGTTGGCAGTATTAACCACCAACATCCTACGTTAATAATTTAATTTAACAGCGAGGCTCTCTGTGAGAGAAAAATAAATGAGTATATTATTATTGTTACTACTTTGGAAGTGTAGCGAGGTTAATGTAGTGGGTCATGTGATGTTTGGCGTGGCTGCCGATCGATGGGGCCTGGGTAAGGTCTGGTTACGCGCGGCGCGGTGGTGGCGGCTGGCGCGCGTCACCGGCCGCCGAGACAGACAGGCAGCGCGGCCGGCGCCCGCTGGCCCATTAGACGTCTGCCCGATGTGGAACGCTCGATAAACTTGTAAAAACGCTTTCTGTTCATTTAATTTTATACCCGTCTCTTAAGCGTTGCCATTGGCAGATTTCTTCCTTCTTCTCTTAACATTACACGTCCGTTGTTAACGGTGTCGTTTATTATTTTGCTGTCGTTATAAGCTCCACTAGTTACTCTGTAATTGTGTTTTTCACGTTCGTAAATTACATTCTGAATGTTGGCTTTAAATTTTTTCCTATTATTTAACAACCATTAAAACATTACTAATATATTATGTACGTTGTTGCAGATATATGTACTACAATGAATATTATTAGTGTAAAATGAATTAGTTCATGAATTCATGTTGAACTCAAGCACAGAAACGAATTTTCGTGTTGATAATTTATTAAAGGCGTACTACAGAATGACGTAATATCATCATCACGGGTCTTCAGAATAACAAAATATAATGTTTTTTCCATGTAAAGATATGATATAGGGACTGAAGCCTCTCTTGAGTTATTTCGAAGTTCGATATAGTTTTGGAGTAAAATATAACAACATCGTTGAATAAGAATATAAAACAACGTAACGTCACGCCTGCAATTCCCGAAGGGATAGGCAAAGGAGTGTAGTACAACCCCACGTTTCACGTATGTAGAATAAGATATATGATTAAGCTACAATAATTACTTCAGAGATATGGATATTAAGACAATAATTGTACTTTATCGTATAAAATATACCCGTATTATTGATATCTAATAGTTTATTTTGCTACATTGGAATCCATCATACATTTGTTGTATAAGACGAAAATAGGTAACAAATCAAATAAATATCGAAAACTTTCCGCGGAATTGGAAATCTTAAATATCTCAAGAAGATGACTGAGGAGCGGCGGTAGACGATTCTAACTCTTAATTAAAGTTTAAAGGGAGACCTTCAAAATACTTCAGCAGTTGTCAGGGCACGTACGCGAACTTTTATTCGGCGAATTTGGTTATGTAATTCTTTGGAAATATCCAAGTTTTCCCTTCGGTGAGACGTTATCGCGGGCCGCCCTCTCAACGCTCGCGCGAGGGCCGAATGGTTCCACTTCGCGCCCGGCTGATTGCGCCCACGTTCAAGTAACTTTACCAATAATCGTGTTTCACGTACATTTTTAACTGAATTTTACAGTGGAAAAAATGTGGACACCGTTTTTTCGAACTTGGTCAAAAACTGTACTAGCAGTTACGTTTTATGTTATCATGAATCTGCCCATTCTGCTGTTGGATATAGGCCTTAAGGTGGTTTTTTCCCATAATCCCTAAGCTGAGGATAAGGGTTGGCTATTGATTTTATATCAGCGAATACAGCATAAGGTCTAATCTACTAGTACTTCTGTCGTATGTTAACTTTTTAAAACGTTGGCCAGCTTATCTCCCATTCCATTTATATAGTACTCCCTTTAACAAGAACATTCAAATTTTCTTACACCATAGATGTATTGAATCACTTGTACAAAGAATAAGCAAACTTTTTTTATTACTATTATACCATCACGCCATCTCCCTTACTGTGTAAGCAGGGAGCAGCGAGTGACAAATATCTCCATATTCGCGGAAAATTTGTAAAGTTTTGCAGGTGAATAAAAAATCGGGAGCTGTGTAGAAGGAGCGGGCGAGGGCGGGCCGTTCCCCGCGGGGACTTAATTTGTTGCTCTCGTGGCGCCGCGCGTCTCACTTTCAAACGACGTAACGCGACCTTCTGCGGCCCTGTCGTGAACGCGTCGTTTTGCTACCAGTACTCCTATCTCGACCAGTGTAGTCTTGATGGTCGCAATTATTTCTGACAAGTACTGTCAGTGAAGAATTTGGGCGTGGTTGTCCACTTAACCTTTCGTCAATAATTAGCGCTCTTCGCTTGCTTTATGTCGTAAGTGGATGTGCCCTGTTCGCATACTGTTGTTCTAATATTTGTGACGATTTTTTTATAATTAACTGTGTCTATAAGATATAGGGGCATTATTGCTTCCTTTCCGACCCTTGTAACATTTCGTTATTGACACACGGGTCTCCTTTCATAATGAGAGGGTTAAAGTCATAGTCTGCCAAGCGCAGGTTGGCAGAAATTGTTTGCTTCCGTCATATTCATCTTACTTTTCTATAGTTAATTAAATATGTGTGTCCGTGTGTTCTTATATATTTGCCAGTTTACAAAATTTTGTTTAATAATAGTATCAGTTCTCAGACTGTAGGGTAAGCATAGGTCATATGAGGTACGTACATACATATGTATGTTGTTCTTTTGAGTCGCTGACTCACCGCGTCGACGAGGATGTTAGCCTCTGACAAGAAACGCCACTTATAAAACATTTATTATGTTTTGTTTATTACATAATCCGTAATACTTCAGTACCACTTTTCAATGTGAACAATCTGTTTAACATTTATTCGCTCACGATTATTAGTAATTGATGAGTGAAGTAATGAAAATATATATCAATATTGTGCTGAATTCGTAGCACGCAAATTTATACGGGTAGTGGAGTATTATTGAAATATTGATGTAAAATCGATCGGCGGCGCGCTGGGAGCGCTACGCGACGATCTGATCACAATACTATAAAAGGAGTGCACAGTAAAATATTTATGGGATCGGCAGTACTCGGTAGCAGGCACGCCGCGACACCCGCTGCCGTCATGATTTCAATGACGTTTCTAAATCTTCTAACGATTTCGTAGAACCTACTTACATCGCTCATCGTACATCTTTGTACAGTCGCGAACAACAGTGAAAATCTCTACAACTCTAAAACATTGTTTTTTTTTATTCATAATACCCGGATCACATTTACAATTGAACAGGTTCATAAATAAATTTGAAGAAAGTTCTACTGACTCATCGCACAAAGTATTATGATTATAAAGTGAATTTAGATATTAAAGAGGTTTCAGATTACTATCCCGATTTTCCAGGAATGGGGAATCAATGTTCCTTTCTCCGCCACCCACACTAATGTATCATACCATAAGTCTGGCAAAAACTACAATAAAAGGCGTTTGAACTTTCTAGTAACATTAAGATAATAACATATTTGCATCCGCTCTAAATATATCATGTTTGGTGGGCTCAAGATTTACATAATAAAATCCATGGCTCAATTAATGGTGTCCAGAGAGCGCGACGGGCTCGCAACTCGCTCCACACTCCGACAAATTGGCGCCGACCGCTGAACTGTAACGATAATGATACCGCGCGACTTCGCTCCCGTACGTCCGCTAACCTCGCCTAACATCTCCCACGGGCACACCTAAAAGCCCACTCCACATGAAGCATAGTCTGGTCTGCGTTTGGCAGTCATGCAAAACAGTGGCTTTTGCGGCAGATGAACAACTACTGGCACAACACGTGCGCGACCGACCGCCGATCGATTGATGTGACTTAAAATGCAATATTATTCGGCTGCGGTATCGATCAGTTTCCGCCAAATTTTCCGCTGCGGGCACTTGGCAACCGTGCCCACCACCTCGCAGGCCGCACGCGGAAATATCGAACACCGCGAGCAATTAACAAATAGGAGTTAACGCCGCTTCGTTCAATTGATAATCGACCAGAAATGAATAACATTTTTTTTCACATTCCCCGTGTACGATTGGCGAATGACTATTGGGAACACTCATAATCGCACCGAGCGCGATCAACCACTGAAAGCTTTTTGAAAGCTCGCAGCGACGGCGCGCGATGAAAGCTTCATATGGTGATTGTGAGGGGAGTCATCACTTTACAACAAGAGCAGATAACTGCTGTGTATTTTATTACTGTTTGATACGTACCTTTTAATAAAATACAATATATTAAATTTCATTCCGTATGAAATCAATTTTACGGTACTGGACAATTCCCTCGTTAAATGTCTAAAACATGTTAGCTATTGGCTGACACTACATGGTATCATCATCATCCTTCTCCCGTCCACTGCTGGGCATAGGCCTCTCCAATGGCACGCTGCTGAGCTCGATCTTCAGCTCACTTTGCGTATTCGTCACTCCGCCTAACTGGGGGGCGTCCCATGCTACGTTTGCCAAGTCGCGGTCTCAACTCCAGAACACGTCTACTCCAGCGGCTATCGGTTCTGCGACAGATGTGATCATGGTACATGGTACGACATCGTATAAATAGTATGTCATCGCACAAAAGATGTTAAAAAGTTAAAAGTATTGTTAAAAGTATTTCTAATTGTTTTGTTGTTAAAAAAATCTTTTAGCGAAAAACATTTCATAGTTTTGAAAGGTACTTTCAAATTAATTGTTGTGACCTTCCACAAACATCTTGTCCGTGCCGCATCAGATTACTATTTAAAGAGGAAAACCAATTTATTTTTCTATCTTTGTTTTTCTAATATTTTTTGAAGTAGCAAGTGAACAATCTACTGTTCAATGTTCACAGCACCCCATAGACATTTGTGTCCAATCTCAAAAGCCACTAATATTTTTAAGATCAGTTATAGATTTGTTAAACTTGAGATTCATCACACGATAACCTCGATTTTTACTTATGACATCTTCCTAAGCATTACCAGAAAGACAATTCTACTTTCGCAGCTAATCACTGGAATTTTGTAATCTATGTACTAGTAAATAATAGTAATAGATTTTACGAAACACAAAAATCCACAGTTAATAAATTTAAGTAAGCTTTATTTTAATATATACATCGAATACCCGACAACACCAACAGTTTTATGCCCTGAATGATGTCAACTGAAATGGAAAATTCATGAATAAGGATGTCCCAGTACATATTTGGGACGCTATCATTTTGTTTCCCAATCATCGCAGTATGGAAATGCGGAGTTTGAATACGAATATGTGAATAACTTCTTGCCCCGCTATCGGTAACGTGATAAATTGCTAAATAATGCGCCCTTTGCCCGCGCGCCCCGCCCCTAATGTCTTCTTAATGCTGCATGGACTTGTCACATTGCACATTCACGACTCCCGGTTGTCCTTTTCATTTCGCACCGGCGCGATTTCGTTACACTTTCAAATTTCCTTCTGTTTCATACACACCTGCGAGCGGTACGCACTAACGTTGCATTGAATCGTTTCATAATTCGCGTATAAGCATTGAATATGTAATGGTTATTTGGTAGTGCCAGAGCGCCGGCAACGTCGTTTGCAAACGTTTTACATCGCAGACTGTTAAGTATGAAAAGCTCCATTTGAACGTGAGTTTTTTAGTTCGTTTTGCCGCCTGTCGGCTCGCCGCGCGCTCCTTTTGTTCCACGAACGTGATCTGGCCGAGATGAAGCCCACCGACGTTATTGCTCTACTCCTCGCTCCAATCTAGTTTGTTTCTGCTCGTCACACTTTTGCTACTTTGCGTATTATCATCGCCGAAATGATTTCCCCTCTCTCTATGCGCAGCTCTCTCCCAGCGACTGAAAAATTCCACTTCCATTTGTTCCCGTGACGTACGAGACGTAAGCGCTTTACATTTTTGCACTGTTAGCTCCTCCGCCATATCTCAAGGTTTTGGGAAATTGTACGTCCAATATGGTTGTATTGGAAGCAAATGTAGAAATAACTAATGGCTTTCCGACAACGCATCGTCGCAACTTTTCAAACTAAAATTGAATGTTCGTTCTGCAATGCTAAGAACGCTATCAACTACACATTGATCGTTTTCAAGCAGAGGCAAGTCAATGACATCCAAGTTAATACTCCTTACCTAAGGAATAGATTGAAGTTTCTTTAGGGCTTAGAATTGTTTTTCTGCGTGCCTGAATTCAAACCGCGCGTTAGGCAATAAATTATCGGATACTGCGAAAAACTTTTAAAGCTATTATAGGTGTCTTCTATAGATATAAATCTTACTTATCAGTACTTTTGTTCCTCATAATAGGTACTTAGGAAGGTCTTCCACATTTTTCATTTCATTAGAATTATGTTCTTACGCTTATATTTATTTTGACTTATAAGGAAAGATAAAGTTGTCTGGCAAATGATACTTTAATTTTCACACCTACGCATAAACGGAAGTATGATGTAGAATGGATGGAGCAGACCTAATAGAATGTACATGTCGAACGCATGTGACAAGTGTGAGAGGCGCTTGGCGCCGGATCCACGGCAAACACTCCGGAGCAGTTATCTCGGTATCGCTCGGCTACGCCCGTTGTGGCCATGTTTATTTTTAGTCTCGCGTGTACATTTACTATTGCGATGAAATTTACAGCGATCGCCGCGGCCCGCAGCCCGCCGGACTGCGATACCGACGCGTCGAATGACACGCTACCGCTATTTCATAAATGTCTGCTATTTTACGCTAGAATTCCGTTCGCTCGATGAGCAATAATTCTTTTGTGCGCCGCTCGAGGATGTTATACGAGATTACATTTATTAGCGAAAAGAAAAATTTTCGCCATTTTCGAATTTGGTGGTCGAATATTCTCGAATTTGTTCACTGTGATACATTTACATACATACGTTGTGTGATTTGTGAATACACCGGTCCGTCGCCTCCGCGTTAAAGTACGCAGTGAATATTTTACACTTCTTAATTAGATAAATAAAATCATAATGAATTATTTCAATTGGCGTACAGTCTTTTTAATAATAAACATTTCTATCGTGCCTGATGAATATAGAAAAGTATACCACAAACTCTTATGCAAAACAAGAGATTTAACTTATATACATATATATAGGTATATGACTTATTCGGAGTGGTTGTCTTCTGATAGTTAAAAAAGGGTTATATTAGGCACACCATTGTGTGATAGAACAATAATGGTACACAGAGATTTTAGCAAGAGACAGCGAATGAATAGCGATTGACGGCGTGAAAGGTGATCAAAAAAGCTGATTCTGTTCGATCCTAAAAAGCTTTAATACGAAGCTGTGATTTGGTACCATTAGGTTTTCGGTCATTTATAGCTTGTTCTCTTTTGATAGAAGAATATATCATAATCAGCTTTTGTTGACCGTGTTCTTCTCATTTCTAGTCTCCTGGTAGATACTGGTTGATGCCAACATTATCCTCCTCCAGTTGTTTCTCACGAACGAATTGTAGCTATATATGAATAAGTGACATAACAACTCACTCTATGGTGGGAAAGAAATCCACACTGTCTATTCTATATATCTTTCTAAGACATCATTGGTTACCAAGGATTCAACAGAGCTTACTAGGTACATAACACTTGTATAAAAACCTTCTCAATTACATTATTGGATGCTGAGATCGTTATGTTAGTAACACGAAGTCTAGAAGTTTCTAAATACGCGAGTCCTTATACAGATGGGTTGATGGAATGGAGTCTGGAGTTCAGAAATATGCTCGGTGTTGGCTGTAGCGAGCAGAGATTCGCCGCGACCGGGTGACTGATTAGCGACGCGGGCGCGCACGCGACAGGTGGTCGGGGGCTGACCCGCGGCTCTCTTGATTGATGGCCGCCTCCCTCGCCGCGTTGACTTCTCAATGCAACTCAACCCGTTCGCTTGTGAAAGAATACGCTCTCATTATTGTACCTTTTCTTTCCTTCTCTTCTTCGTATTTATCAAATGCAACTTCGGCCACTCTTTCTGTACTTACATAAGAGATATAACGAGACATTAAAATTGCTTTCAGTTTCTCTTTTCTTCTTTACTTCTCGTATTACTTATATTTGGAAGCACTCGTGTCATTCTTGTAACTAATTTAAAGCCGTATATACTTGTCAAGTTAGGTAATTAAAAATCTAACACTAACTAAGATTAAAATTAAAGGGGTAGGTTAAATTTTATAACGAAAAATATATTTCTTTCACTTTCAATACAAAAAAATATATATTTATCCCTAAAAAAAACGTTCGATTAAATTGCAGTCATTAGATGCCAGGTCCAATCATATCAACTTTGATCTCACTTAAGTATTCACTTACATACGTCATACAAGTTCGTTAACAATCTTAAAAAGCTTAACATGTCTAACAAACTTAAAATACCTATTTTTAAAGAGCATTAACCTAACCCTAATGTTTATTTCATACAAGGAAGAAACTTAGCAAAAGCGTTCAGTCGTGGTCAGCTCTTAATGTAATATGTACTAAATTAATGTACATATAGCCGTCATATATTTTATATTACCTAAATATTAGCTCAAATTCCCTAAAATCACCATGACAGTGCGTGAATTTGTCAAATTCCCGTGCGGACCCTAATCTATCGTGAGACGATTAGCAAATTTCGAGTGACTTGTCATGAGGACCAATTCCTAGAATATATTTCGTTGCTGTATAATTATGCTCAGTTTTTTTGTTTATCATCATATCCGATGTAACTTTGACTCTGTTCTATTATTATTATTATCGCTATTAATAATAATATATCGTCAGATACTTAAGGCGAGTGCAGAGAGCAGCGAGTGCCGAATATCTCTATCTTTACACATCTGACGTGTTTCCTCTATATTTATCATTCTCTTCATATTTCTACGGCGGTTTCGGAGACTTCTGCCTCTCCCAACAGTCGGTATCTGATTCACTGGGTTAAGATAATCTTATTATCTCACTTAAATAGCCTATTTCCATCAACATAGGTATTGTAGCTATATTTCATCATATGGAAATTTAATTTTTGTACAGCTTATATCAAGTTTTGAATATAAGCGAAGTGTATCGGTACAGACATTTTATCGGGTTATATTCGTATCTTCTAATGCCATAAACGAAGCGAATGTCAAACGTCGATTGTGCCCAGGATGGCGATCCCACGCTCCGCGCCCGCGCTCCAGTAACGCGAGGTCAAGTCCAGACCTCATGCATATTCACACGGCTCCAATCGGCGCGGCGTCTCATCTGTAACGGTCCCGCGACCGGTTGTGTGCGAGCCCATTGTTGCATGTGTCCGCCCATATGGTCCAGCGACGCCGAGAACACATCTAAACGCTACCAGTAGGTTACTTCTATCAATATAAATTTTTTACACTGACGAAAAATTTTATCTATACTTGGATATATTGTTTGGTTGTCTGGTTGTCTATGTTTTCTCCATATTTGTTGCATTGAGACGTGAAATTCTAATTTTTGTTGACTCTGAAAGTAATTTATTAAATAGTAGTTAACAATTAACCACCTGTAAAACAATCAAATAAACAAGTATGTTAACATGTTTTATTTAAACTACAAACAGTTGTTGACTTACTACTATTTTTCTACTGTGTCACCCAGTCCGGTTGCACTCCTGTAGTCCGGAGCTGGTGTCCGCGCGCGCCGGCAGCTGGCCGACCGGTTCGCGATTTTATTGCGGAAGTTTGGGTTACGCTAAATACTTAATAACCTCTATTTAAAAAATCGCGTTTGTATCTACGCGTAAAAGTGAATGGCTGGCAGCGGTGGGACAAGTTTTTCGCCTCGTACAAGCCACGATAATGTATGTGAAGTCAATTAATCGGCTGCTATACTTATGGCAATGTTCGTTTCGCGCACATGTCCAGTTTCCATATATAGCTAACCCTCACCCTTAGTGATGAAAAAACATTACGTCAACGTAGTGGAAATATAAACTTTTGTATTTTTTTTATCTGAGGTAATCTCAACACACTGCCGTCTGATTCCAAAGTAAGCTCGAAGAATCTGTACTATGGTGACCAGACGACTGATGCACTACACATACATATATACGTACATATATATGTATTATTATATACACTTATTTAGGTATTTTCATTGGCATACGCCTACACAATTCATGTCGTGTTAATAAATTTTGCAGTCCATATAAGTAAAAAACATGAAACTCATCGATCGAGTGTACATCTCAAGAGGATAGACACCACTCGTTCAGAACGAGTAACATACAATAAAGATAACAGAATATAAAGTAGATGGAGCAATTACGAAGATGATATTTAGATAAATCAATATAGAAGGTTGATTGTTGAAGGATTCGTCTAATAATCCTGTTGTCGCTCGCCGTTAACTGAGAGGTATTAACCTGATAAATGAATAGTTACTGTGTCATGAGACGCGTATTAATTGAACATAATTGTGTGTATCAAACGTGTCATACTAAGAGCCTAATATATTAACGGATGAATTTCAATAATTAGGAGGCCCAATGTTAGTGTGTCAATAGGCTCACCACCTATTGCATAGGACTTACACGTGGTGATATGTGGGAGGGTACTACACTCCGCTGCCTATCTCTACAGGGTTTACAGGCATGATGTTGCAGTGTTAGTGTACCTCAAACTATGTTTTGTTACGTTTTAATTTGTATAATGACGTGATTGTTATAATATTTCATCGTCATCATCAGCCTATCTCAGTCCACCATTGGACAAAGGACTCCCCCAATGAGCACCATCGTGCTCTGTCCCCGGCTTGTCGCATCCAGCATCTGCCTGCAGTCTTTCGCAGATCGTCATCCCACCG
>DWJK01002766.1:0-14096 GCA_018248815.1 Croniades pieria auraria
GGAGCTCATGAGGAAAGACCTCGTATAAGTCCGAAACTAGTCGGGTCATCCCGAAAAACGTACCTGAGTTAAGCCGGTACATATTTAATCATGTGTATAAATACTCACGAAACATTTAATAGTAAAATTAATATATTTATTACATGTTGCACGTATCGGGGTAATTGTGTTCATAAAATACTCTGTCTTTGATTGAACTCAAAAGTATCGTTCTTAAACCTAATTATACACTAAATATTAATGTATCAAAATTTCGAATGAAAATCATATCACTTTCAAAAAAGCTCTAACATTTAAAAAACAACTGTCTATTAGCATAAGCCACTAATTTCTAAGATGTCCCGGTTGTCTTTTAGGAACACACACTTAAATATACATATCATTGTAAACAAATCTTAAAAATTACATATATTCGTTTAAATAACATAGTCAATATCATTATTAATAATAGATATTTTGATAATGACAAAAATGACTTAAAAACAATATTTAAAAAAAATGCCACATCTAATATGGCCTAATGAGGTATGGTTCCCAAAACACTGGCAGCTTTGTAATATACGACTGGTGACAACAGAACGCATACAAACATTTAAACACGGTAGCAAAATAATTAAGAAAAGTTTTGCGTCAGTTATTCAAAGACCGTTTACCTCACTTTCCCCGAAGTATCCTCCTCGGGTCAGACGCTGGGTCAAAGATGACCGAATCTAATTAGCCGGGCCGCAGGTGCGACCGGTATCCGACAATTACTTAGCCGCATTAGCTGCAAACCAGCAAATAAACACGGGGACTTTTACTGCTACCACTTAAAGGTTGCGGTGAAAGGAACTAGACATGAGGTGTAAGTGTCAGCGAGTAAATCTTAGCACATAATATGAAGGAGATAAACGCTTGTAGCGGAAACAAGAGCTTTATAAACTAGTTAGCGGCTGTGTAAAGTTAATAATGTGGGAGTGGACTACACTCCTCTTCTTACCCCTTCAGGGATTATAGTTTGATGTTACTTTTATATATAACTTCAAAACGAAAATGGCCTTTAATATATATCAATATCGGCTGTAACTATTAATGGGCTTCCGAATTAATCTATGTAGGTGGAGTGACGATATATGCAAAGTGGCTGGCAGCAGTTGGATGCGACGAGCCGAAGATCGAGCTCAGTAACGTACTATTGGAGAGGCCTATGTCCAGCAATGAACGGAAATAGGCTGATAATGATGAATTAATC
Source organism: Croniades pieria auraria (assembly GCA_018248815.1). Lineage (NCBI taxonomy): Eukaryota > Metazoa > Arthropoda > Insecta > Lepidoptera > Hesperiidae > Croniades > Croniades pieria. Next base: position 1,232 of record DWJK01002766.1, read on the forward strand.
TGCAACATAGAATATGGTGGATGGGACATACAATTAAATTGTGGCGCCTATGGTTACTTTAATATAATTTTTTTTTCCTTTTTTACTAAATACATTTTGTTATAAGTAGATTAGAAAAATTCTTTTTATATTTTAAACTAAATGAAACGTATTCGCCATAAGCTTATACGCTAATACTGCGACAGTAAAAACTCCTAGTAATTTATAATCTCTCAGTCCAGGCGCCTAAGAAAACACTTTTTCATGCGGCGGAAGACGAAACGTTATTGCTACAATGAAACAATGTTTATTATCATTATTCGAAGCTTTTGCTATACAAATACCATGTGGCGTCTAATTTTTTGTGGTCTATACAAATCTGTGTTCATAATCATCATCATCATCATCAGCCTATCTCAGTCCACTGCTGAACATAGGCCTTCCCCAATGAGCGCCATCGCGTCCTGTCCTCGGCTTTCGCATCCATCATCTGTGTTCGATCTCATGATTTCAATATGGCCTTGTCATCTCTAAATGTCTTGCACAGAAATGTGTATATATTCAAAGCACAGAACGCAGCTAAATGAGCATTGCCTTTTGGCAACAAAACCAGAATTTTGCGCGAAGATAGTGCTTTTCAGCAATGAGTAAAGATTGAAACCAAAAACTGCAGACATTGAGGTCAGTCGCGTGTGTTATTGACTTTTTAAATAGATTATGTATATAAAAATCCATCACCATACTATTCTATACTATGCTGACACTAAGTATTATACTAAGTAATAATACTCAACCAGCATCATATTACAATAAATTTTACAAAGTACTTGAAGCCCGCTGACACTAGAACTCCACTCCAATACTGCGGCGACAAGAGAAACCCCTAGTAATTTACGATGCCGTAGTTTGTGCGCCTAAGGAAACACTTTATTACGCGGCGGAAAACGAGAGAGTTCACGAGAACTCCGGCTGGAACTTTATATGTACTGCTCGTACTTATGAAATAAAAATCTTGTAGCAGTAGTTGTAGGAAAAGATTATGTCTGAGGCATTCAAAGTGTAAGGATTACAACAGATTATATAGGGTATAAGATACATGATTTTATACATGTTGGTTTTTTACAGAGAATATATGAATTATGTAGAGAATTATGTATTACTGTAGATTAAATGGCAAAGTTTTTCTTTTTCAATGTTAAAAGCGATACAGTAGGCGAGGAAAATAATTAAAAGAAAAAGGTCCGGCGCCGCTAAAAACCTGAAGCCGTAGCACTGAAAACCTTTGGACGAAAGCAAACAGCGTCATAAATAATAAAACCTTGTATACCATACTGTATTAAGAGAGTCAACTGCGCCTTTGTGCCTTCTAAAAAATTAATTTTCAGATCGTCGTAAATCATTCGCTTCAAAGTGCGCTAGGACCTTGTGTAAAGAATAAAGATCGTACCGTACAAAAGCCTTACAGCTTATTTTCTTTGCAAGATTAAGCCTGAATTATTTATTTATTTAATCTTCTTGTACCATACAAAACACTAAGCAGTCTCTATCAGTTTACATTGAGTACTGTGAAAAACATAGAAGACGCTAGACAAATAAGAAAGAATATATAATTATGCAAAGGTTACTAAATGTATACCTGTATATACCTAGATTTTTATTTAATTTGTGGCTATTGCTAGCTGGAAATTGGTAGCAATAGTTGGATACGAAGAGCTGAAGATCGAGCTCAGTGGCGTACTATTTAAGAGGTAGGAGAGTCTCAGACACAGGCAGACAATTAATTTTTAATCGATTTAAAAAAGCTGGTAGATATACCTACTTATGTTATGTAAACAAAGTGAAATATATTTTGGATTGACCGCTACGCAACACATCTTATTCAAACATTCAAAATTTCCTTGAAATGTCCTAAGTTCTACGTCCTGGAATTTTCCAGGATTTCTTACTTCCTAGTTAAAAGTGAGAGATGGAAATATACGAAGACTAAATACATACATATATGGTATATTCAAGTACATGTTTACGCACGAATATTATCATAAGTGCCCGTAGTGTTTACGCGCAAAATACTATCCGTAAAATTATTATTATTACAACATTATGCCAGGTCCTTTAAACGGTATGCAGAGAGCACTAAGTGCCAAATATCTCTATCCTTACAGATCTGATTCACTTCTTCTATCTCTAAATATTATTATATCCACATTTTGTGCAATATATGAATATTTTAGAACCTTTACTATCTGTGTACGTTGTTACTATCTGTGATGGTACTATAACATTAGGTATTCCAGAGTCTCGAATAGGTCTAGAGGGAATTTTCGTGATATGTAATCGGTCTGGGTATTTATCGTTATATAACAGTTATTAAATCATGTCAAAGATTTTCCGTTTCGCTCTGAGACTTTTGGGTTCGGCAGTTATTCTTGTGAATAGCAATATAACAAGGTGGGGTCCAAGGAACCTTTCGTTTCTACGTAATATAAACAAGTAACGCAAACTATACTAAACTGTTTTATACCACTTTGATGTTCAATCGTTACTGGATCTACTGTGTACTAAGTTAAATTCAAGTTTAAGTTTAAATTGGTTATCAAGTTTAACTTCCAATTCAGATTTTAATTTAAGTGCGAATTCAATTGCAAATTGTATATCAAAATTGTTATTTTGCCATAAAGAGCTTGCAACTGCAAACACATTGACAAAAGTTTAATATTTTTCATGTTTAATCTTCTTCATAAATCTTTTCTTGCGTCACGGCAGTAGGGGGATTTTAACAACAAATTATTGCAAGAGAATTATTACTAATTTAGAACCAAAAATTAATAAGAAAAAAACCCGTATATTTTACTTTACTGTTAACAACACAATCTTCATTCATACGTGTTTATGTGTACATACATACAAACAGAAAGTAATATATACTGTAAAGCTTCCGTACACTACTGATGGGTATTTTGCGGAATTAAAATAAAAGGATTGTATTCTATAGGCGATGATGTAATAGACGATACAAAAAAGATGGTTGCAACGAAAGGAATGACAGTTAACAAAAATACTTAACATATATGAAATTCACCGACACCCTCAACACAATTATTATTGCCAGTGGCGCGTAAATTTAAAATGAAAACAATATGTGGAAGAAATAAAATAAAAAATGCAGTTTTTTAAAGGATTCTGAACATATACTCATAGTGTACACTCACACAAGTGAAATTCATTTTCTGTAAAGAAACCTGATCCATCTGAAATTCTGTCGAGCCCACATTGCAGATAGCTTTAGCCGTGCCCACAGTAAAGTGACTTTCATCAGGAATGATCAAATATGCACCCCTTCAGTATCTAACACCATCTCTTCGCCCTTACCACTAACATTTGCTTTGTCGTAAAATCTCGCAACATTTTACATTATGGTTGTAATATGTATCCATTGCTAGTTTCTTAAAATAAATTTATCAATGCTCAGTACAAAACCCGCATTGGATGACTAAAAATCGTATAAACAAATTTCAGTGTCTTGTTTTAAAAATGCCGTAGGGTGATCTTATCGATAAAATGTTTTCCAACGCGTAGCAAGATGCAGGAGATATAATTGAAGACGATGCGAATGTGTGATGTCTGTCCACTTCGAGCTTTTCAGGTTAAATAGAATTTTGATGGTGTGAGAGATTGGCTTATTTTGAATTCTTTGTGTTGCTTTCAACGTACACAAAGCTGTTTGATATCGTTTGTCCGTCTCTTCGTGTAGAGCTTATCCGATTCTATATCACTTATACCGACATTCGTCCAATGAAAAGGCTTTTAAGGTCTACTTTGAAATATGCAACGAATTTGTTCCACTGTTTAAAAACTTCGCACAAATGTTTTTATATTCGATCCACAAATACGACCGAATTTTTCAGAGGCTTAATTCGTTTCAATTTCGTTAGTAAGCAAATTCTAAAACAATCTCCTTTCTATTTCCCTTTTGAAAACAAAATAACAATTTATACGCTTTACACACTAAATTGCATTGGTCATCCACGTATTCCGATGTGCTTTCCCCTTTTATTGAATTTGCATGCATGAAATCCGCTAAAACAAATTTTAAAAAAGATCGGTCATTTATGTTTTATTTTTTGCATGTATTTTCACATCTTTCTCTTAATTATATTTACATTTGTGAATTTCAGTAAGTACAATAAGTACTTTAGTAAATTCCTATGATTTATTAACCTTTATTATCCTTTTTATGCCTTAGAGCAAACCTCAAAATCTGTCGCAAAGGAGAACTTATTACTTGCACATGGCAAGCTTACTTCTACATTTACAAACGTTTGAAAGAGAAGCATCATGTAAATGATAGTTCTATCCATACAGTACAACAATTTTTGTTTCGCTTGGACACATGTAGGTTTCCTCTCGTAGTAGAAAAAGTAAAGGTCTCGGTACAGGGTTGAAAATTACGTAGTGGTCCAATGTGAGCTGACTTTCCATGCCATAGAGAAAGTTACACAGAACAGCCTATGACGATTTCTTTACAATATTTTCCTTTATAAACAAAGCAAGTAATTTGTAATTCCTTGGAATAGAGATATTTTGCTGCTTAGAATCGTAATGCAGTAAGGGGAGCGATTGCTTATAATATATGGGTAAGCAGCCCGAATATATTTATATGAAAGTAATTTTCATACAATAATTACAATAGAATTTAAAACAAAGAGCATTTAAAAACAACACAACATAACATCACGCCTGTATTTCCCTGTAAGGGAATGCAGAGAAGTATAGTTCTCTCACTTTTCACAAGTTATGTTACGTTACGTCCTATGTAATAAGTGTGAGCCTATTGATACCATTTAAAAACAGACCATGGCAATATGAAACACTACTGTGTAGAACGGAGTATAGAAAATATACAGCTAAATATAATCAGATATTCGGAACATATCTGGTGCCCAGTTTGGTCACAGTTTGGCGTGATGCGTTCAACGATAGTGTTCTTTATTGTGTCTGCCATAAGGCTCAATATTGCATAAAGGGTATGACGACAAATAAAATATAAGTGTGGCTAGTTCGAAGTGTTCATTGCAACCAACTGTAACATTTGAAACACAAATCCGAACAATCACATTCCGAATTTTTCCTCTAAATCCGTTTAGTTTAGCAAACCTTATAAAACATGCATTCCTGTCATAATACTTTATCCTCGTTTAACATGTCTTTGAGTCTTGTTTAACGCTAAGTACTTAACACTTGAAATGACATGTTTCTAAATCTACTAAAGATTGTATGTTAGTCCGAATCTAACATACATACGAGTGTATATGAGTATTACGATAATTACTCGGAAATCTTGAATAATCACAACGTTTACAGACCAAATGCATTAATTCCAGTACTGTTAAGATTACTTTACGCGGATATTTGAAGGGTATTTTGATATCTTTACATTCAGCGCGAGTCCAAACACACGTTGAGTCGATTACTCGGACTAATGTTTGACCCGTCTAATGGTCAGCCGGAACACAGTACTAAAATGAAAAACGTGTAGGTATATAAATTATTTCGCTTGTAATTTATTATGTTGTGCTTTTTCTCCCTTTGTGAACGGTGAAGCTGGAAGGAAAAATACAATATATTGTATTTAAGTTCACCCTCTGTTACGCAAAACGTGGAAGTACTACGCTCCTCTACCTACCCCTTGAGAGAAATAAAGCCGTAATGTTATGTTCTAATATTTTGTGGTATTAGTGAACTTAAAACTTGTCGGCTGTCAATTTGAGGTAACTGCAATGCACTAGATAACATGTCATAGTTTTGACACCAAAGTCCTACAGAATCAATGAGAGGAGATATACATATATAATAAAATCATTATTAATTTTGACTTTAGGGTTTAATGTTGTTTTATACTGTCTTCTAACTGATGGGAGGGATAGAAGTCTCCGAAATCGACGTGCATACATAAAGGGAGTGATGAATATGAACGATGGATGAAGCACAAAAAGTCTTAAGGATAGAGATATTTGGCAGTGCAGTGTTCTCTGCCTACCCCGCAAGGAACCATGGCGTGATGATAATATATTATCTTCTTCTTAAACCCCCTCTCTAACCAGTTGTAGTTTTTTGTACTCCTCGTTGTAGTTTTTTTATGCTGCGTTATTTGTAATATCACGCCAACCACTGAACCATAAGCGGTCAGCCAATTCTTAGCTCTATTACAACTCTATGCCGACTCGCTATTTAACTCAGAAACGTAGCATACCATTAGTACCAAAAGCGGATGTTAACAAAAAAGGAACATATGATTGTGAAAGAACAAAAACGTAAAATTAATAGTACACAAAGTCCCAACTCAGCGAGACCGCACCGCACAGATCTGGCATTGTTGACGACGCCCGCACAATGGACCTTCCACACGACCGACGCATATTTAATTAAGATTAACATTCCTACAAATTATCTTACCTGCCTCATCGTTAGCGAGGGGCTAGTAGAACAAACTAAAACATATAAGTAATTAATAGATGCCTCTTTTTTTTAATTTGCTCGACAAACAGGCATACGGGCCACCTGAAACATCAGGTGGCCCGACCACCATTGACCACTTAACAAAGTGGTCAATGTCGCCTATGGACATTCGCAACGCCTGGAGAGTTGCCAATGCGTTGCCAACTTAGAGACAGACATCTTGGGACATCTCCACACATACCCATCTTGTCTGAATGTACGAGTAGCTAGACTCTGTGTTTTGACAAACAGATGGATCACTACATTTGCACACATAAATATGCTTTTGGACACAAATATTTGTCCTGGATAAGAATCGAACCCATAACCCCTAGCTCAATAGTCAGGTCCGCTAACCACTAAATCAACCAGCCATATCGTTGAGCGATTTAATCGTTAATCTTATCATGGCTTATAGTAGAACACATTAGCTACAAACATATCGCCGCAGCCAAACCACAACACAGCTGGCTCCAAACTTTGAACTTGTTTGAATTATTGTAATGATCTGGCTTCACCCTCGTGCAACCCCCGCAGGAAGTTATAGGGTCGTTATAAAATAATTTACAAATTTTATCCCTTGTTGATATCGCAATTGCGTACATTCGCTGTATATTTTTGAACTGCTCTACATCACATGAAAACTTTATTATTAATAGGAACAAATAATGTTAGCTAAAAACTAACCCATTATACATTATACAGAAATTTATGGACTTGGACGAAAAACAATAAAACCAGTAAATTAAACATTATTCTTGTTACTATAACAAGCCATGTCTCTTATAGGGTAGGCGGACGGTACCGAATGCCAAACATCTCCAACCTGACGTACTTCTACATTCATGATTTTCATATTATCATTTTATCTCATTCTCGTTTTATTAATTAGCTTTCCTCCATATATATTTTTATTTTAATTCACATTTACACGTTTTCTATTAATACTATATACATATATATTGTCATTCCACTGTTGGAATATGGGTCTCCTCTCATAGTGAAACGGTTAAGGCCATTAGTCTTCCACGCCGGCTAAGTGCGGGTTGGCAGATCTTAGGTTTTTTTTTTATAAATTCTGTTGTGCAAGTTTCCTCATGATGTTTTCCTTCACCGTTAGCAAGTGATATTTAAACTTAAAACGCACTTTTTGTAACGAGGTGCGTGCCATAGATTTGAACCTAGCACCCCCGGAATGAGAGGCTGAATTCTTCACCACTGGGCTATCACTTCTGATGCTCTAAACATTACGACCTGCATATGATGTATGCAATATGGGATGTATGCACATATGTATATGTATAAATACTGTTTCCAACCCTTTGTAAATATGATAAGACATATCATGAATATTATATCGCATGTGTATATACTTGATGAAATCGATGTATTAATTTCTATGACTAATTAGTATTCAAAATATTTAATGATTTAATTGGTATGACGTGGTAATGTACTACACTCCTCTCCCTACCCCTTCGGGGATTACGGGCGTGATGTTGTTTTTTTTTTGTTACGATGTTCAATGTGATAGTTGTGATAATCATTCAAAAGTAAAAATACAGATCGTTTTTTATTTATGATACCTACATATGTATGTATGTGTTACAACAACAGTGATAGCCTAGTGGTTATGAAAATCAGCCTGTCACTCCTAGGGTGCTGGGTTCAAATCCATGACGCGCACCTCTTTACAAAAGTGCGTATTAAATTTAAATATTACTTGCTAACGGTGAAGGAAAACATCTTAAGGAAACCTGCGCACCTTAGAATTTATGAAAAAAATAAATCTAAGATGTATGAAGTCTGCCAACCCGCACTTGGCCAGCGTGGCAGACTAATGGCCTTAACACTCCCAATAAAAGACGAGACCCATATTTCAACAGTGGAATGACAGACGGATCGATTATTTTTGTGTTACAACGGATAAGACTAATTGGTTCTATCTTGATGTAATTTATCAAAACCATTTCCTAACGCGACGTCATCTAAATTCCATAAATATGTTTATAAATATTCATTTGAATAAAACAATAAAATACGTTGTGTTAGAGAAAACAATGGCAGCTAAACACTCCTCGAAACGATTGGCATCTACGGTAGATTTATAGCAAATTGCCTCCGCCCACCTCTAGGCGTTGTATATTTCCAGTGCCGAGGAAATTCGTTTTCATAATACCCATATGTTTGGTGATACCAACGTTTATATTTTATTGGGACACGAGCGCTTTCAATTTTTTTTTTTTTTTATTCAACTAGCAAAGACTTCACTTGCAACACCTGAGTCGTGGCCAATGCTCGGAATATTATGCTTATATTGGAACGCTTTAATTTTTATTTAGATTGGGACCTGTCAGGGTGATCATCACCTCACACATCCGTGTCAGGACGGAGAAAAATAGATCACCCGACCCAATTATGGGATACCAAGGTGTCGTAAGAAGAGACTAAGCCCGGCGCTGGCTCCTGACTAATCGCGATATAGCGTAACCTGCCTAAGCACGGCTACATGCCCTGGCCCTCTACGGTCAGCAGCGTAAGCAGCGCGAGAAACTGCGCTCTGCGAACCCCAACCCGCATACTCAGCGTGGACACACAGGGTATGAGCATCTGGGTATTTGGCTATTAACGGTATTAATTCTATGTTTAACATTGGACTTAGAAGGGCTGATGTTGTGATGACGATGATATTGATTTAATCAAGGAACAGTTAATCAATCTCAGCGTGTCTCAACCATTTAATACAAAAACTGTTAATTCCGCGTTAACACGAACATCATTCATGTTCGTCGTAATTTTAATTAATTTTTAATTTTTTTTAATTAACTTCTATTTAAAAATTTTAAACGACGGATTTAATTTCTGTACACCATCAATCTGTTATGATTGAAGTACCTAAAATATTGTTACATTTTAATAAATTGTGTATAATAGGAAGCCGCAAAGATCACGTTAAATCTAATTACTTTGGAAGGTTGATAGCTATACTTCTTTACTAACGACCATCTTTTACAAACGCGATACAAGTATTATGACCAATTTAGAGATAATTAGCCTTTTCCGTTTTGTTTTATGTTCGTGGACCATGCTATCGTGCCATCTCTTTCTTACTTTCGATCGTTAGAAATTAATAAAATGATGTGTTAGTACAAGTAGGGCAATCATTAGGAAAATAATCCTACATTGTTGCAGTTTCTCGGTAAGTACTTTAATAAGACAATTTATAAGGGTCAGTTTTTGAACGCAGACATCCTCCGGTACTATGTTAAGAATTGAACGTTTTTTGAGGTACATAGATACATGCATTGCGACTAATTTTTGAGATTTTACAAACTTGCGCGAGATAGTAATATAGACGATCGTATAAATAGAAAGAAAGAAAAGAAAAGAAAATGACTTTATTCGCGTAACAAAGCAGCACATAAACAACGGTATGCAAGGAAAAATGTAGGTACATTAACAAAAAACAAACAAACAAAAAACCAAAATGGCATCCTACAATATAAAATAAAAAATTGAAAGAAAAACGACACAGTGAGAGTATTCTTATAATACAGAAATAATAATTAAAGACGCGACTGTGCTGCAGTAAGCTGCGAATAGGAAGCTCACTCAGCATATGTTGCGATCAGGGAATCGCAACGCTGATTTTCAGTGAGACCTGAAGATGTTGAAGGAGCCTTGGCAGATTTGAAATTCTTCGGAGCTCAATATCTAATTTATTACTTGTTTTAAGCCAGTTTGTGAAGATTGTTCTTTCTCGTTTCTATAAATGAGGTAAATCAATTAACTGATTGAACATTCGACGGATTATGTACTTGGCGATCTAAATATAGTAAAAATTTCACCGTTGTAGAGACACAGGTCTCCATAATTTTCTCCGAGACCCGTAAAGCGTGCTAATCTCCACTTGGCCAGCACGACAGGCTGTGACCTAAAACCTTTTCACTATGAGAGAAGGCCTGTTTTCAAGTACAAAAAACAATGAAAGGGATAATGATGTATGGTAAATCTATGGACAATGGATTGGATTTATATTACTTTCATATGGGTTTCTGTCCCGAGTGTTGAAAATCATAATACATATTTGCCTAAACTTTACTACATAATATATAAGAAATACTGCTTGACAAAATTAGTGTTAATGTTGTAATGTAATAAATACAAAAATAAAGGCAAAGGCAAGACGAAGCATCTGAAAGTAAAAGTATTTTAAATTATTTTCTATCTCAATTAATTTATTTTAATTATTGATTTATTAAAATTTTTCAATTCATTAATTTTATACAAGGTGACATGTTTTTAATTTTAATTTTAATGTTGTAAATTTTAATTTTGATATTGTAAATTTTATTTTAATGTTATAAATTTTAATTTTGATGTTATAAGTTTTAATTTTTAATGTTTTTAATTTTAATTTTTAAAGTTTTAATTTAAGATTTAACTACTAACACACGATATGGACAATACCTGGTCTGAAATAAAGATTATTATTATTACTATTATAGTCTGTCACGGTGGCCAAGTGCGGGTTGGCAGACCTCACACACCTTAGATTTTTTTTTATAATTTCTAAGTTGTGCAGGTACCCTCACGATGTTTTCCTTCACCGTTAGAAAGTGATATTTAAGTTTAAAACGCACTTTTGTAAAGAGGTGCGCGACATGTATTTGAACCCAGCACCCCCGGAGCAAAAGGCTAAATTCTTAACCACTAGGCTAACACTGCAAGCTGTCGTATTGAAACTATTTTTATATCGACTGCCTCGAGGGGGAGGTCCTGGGTTCAAATCCCGGGTCGGATACTATTAGATTTTTCTAATTTAGAATTTCTAGTAGTGGCTCGGAGTCTGCAATAGGCTCACCACCTATTCCAGGGGACGTAAACGTAACTGGTGAAACGTGCGTGTACCACACTCCTTTGCCTATCTCTTCGGGGATTACAGGCGTGAAGTTACGTTGTTTCGTATTTATTTTTATGTTTTACGCGTGTTTCTAGGTCCAATCACAAACATGGGTTTAAACGCTAAGGAAGTGGTGAAAGTATTCGCTTGCAGCACGGAGTTGTCCTATAATTTCTCCAAAACACAATATTCTCTAATCGCTCAACCGTTGAAGAAAGCGCTGCTTAGTTTGAACACAGAAATTATTGAGTTCAGAGATTCTTTCAGGTTTGTGTTCTTTAGTAGAACTGAAATAGTTAATGACTCAAATACTCGTTTATCTGAACTGGTCCAGGGGGCGATTGGCACAGTGCTGGAGCAGTAATCCTCCTCCTGGTTCTTGTTGACTTCAATGTTTACCCAAGAATTCCAGGTTAAAATGTCATAACGCCATTCTCTTAATGTCACTTTACCAGGATAAAGGATATTGAGATCCATACGGATATTTCATTTTATATTTATAGGTCCATCCGGAAAGTAATAGATCCGATAGAACAAGAAATTGAGGATTCCTCGGAAGAACACAGGATCGTAATAGAGAACGATTTTATTGACGACACACTCGGACACTCTCGTCGTTCTTATGAGAACAGCAAGAAGTACCGGTGATAGATGCTATGCTAATAAATATATGCTGTTTACCACTTAGTTTTAATATTTATAGGTATCAAACATAACAAAAGACGTAATTTAAAATATTAAATGCTACAATTATTGACATCGTTTATCAACGATTATTTGTTTTGTAATTGTCCGCATAATATTTGCTATATTTATTTAGCTTTATAAGAATTAAACAAAAATATTGAATAAATACAAAAATATTTCTTTATAACGTTAAATAAATGACACCACTTTGGTGGCGTTAGTGCGGCTTAAAAAGGTCAACTTCAGTTCCATCGAATTAATGTTGCCAGTGCTACTAAAAGTAACGTAAAGCATATTATGTTATTATAACAATTTTTGTTTAAATTCATAGGCTGTGGTTGTAACTCCACGTACAAGAAGGGATCATATCTGTTATCCATCACTTATACTAACATATATTTTTATAGTCATAAGTTCACTATAAAGCAATGATAGCCTAGTGGTTAAGAATTCAGCCTCTCACTCCGGGGGGTGCTGGGTTCAAATCCTTGGCGCGCACCTCTTTACAAAAGTCCGTTTTTAAGTTTAAATATCACTGGCTAACGGTGAAGGAAAACATCGTGAAGAAACCTGCACACCTTAGAATTTATAAAAAAAATCCAGGGTGTGTCAATTCTGCCTACCCGCACTTGGCCAGCGTGAGAGACTGTGGCCCTAATCCTCTCAATATGAGAGGAGACTCATATTCCAACAGAGGAATGGCAAATGGGTCGATTATTATTTTTATTTATGAACTCACTTTTGACTATAATCTCATCTGATGGTATGAGATGAGATGTATGGTATGAGATGAGATGCATG
>DWJK01002767.1:0-14090 GCA_018248815.1 Croniades pieria auraria
GCGTGGAGGACTACGGCCTTAACCCTCTCAATATGGGAGGAGACTCATATTCCAACAGTGGAATGTTAATGAGTCGAAAAAAAAAAATAAAAATAAAGCTATGACTGTAACTTTACTGAACTTTTTTATCTATCTTCGGGTGTATTCAGTTTTGTTTTTTACTTTGGACTGAGTTTACAAATACATTCAATATGTTATAGATTTTGGTAAAAAGGGGAAAATTAAAAGAATTGTACCTCCATGAGCAACTAAGAAGGGTATATACTTTTAAATTGTCGCAAGAGTGAGAAATAATGTGTGACAATATCAAAAAGTGAAGCATTTGTATGTATAGTATATTTCTTTATAATACGTAAAATGTTATTTTAAGCCGATTTTGAAAACCAAAGTTTTTCAAGGAAATTTATGGAATACTTTTATCGTTAGGTTAAAAAACGGGACTGATTGCTCAACGTACCCTCCGAAATTCGCTCGAAAAAACGAGAAGGAACGTTCGAGAAAATAATCCCCTCCAAAGCCAATTTTCATATCGTACCATCTTAACTCAATTAGATTTCTAACTTTGTGTAGGTAAATGAAATGAATATTTCAGTATATTTAGGTAATGTAAATTTGTTTCCGTTAGAAGTGGGTCTACTTTTACTAATTTAACATTATTTTATCAAAACAATATATTTTAAATACCTACATATACATATCTATTAACGGTAGATAATCCAACAGTAATTTAAAAATCTCCAATGAGTATTTCAAGAGTTAAGGCATAATTTAATTTTGAATTTACTCTCTGTTAATCGTATTAAGCTATAATATTTAACTTCTGAACATAGTCTATACGCTGTCGCTGGGAACGTGTAGCAAAAAGCGATAAACAAGGTGGCCCGGAAACTCCTTAATACCGCCATTGCTTACAGAGATACGGGGCTCCTTCGGCTTAAGCATTGTTATCTAAGGAAAGGTATTCTCAATCTTCTCGTGGATCCAGGAACAGGGGAAAGATTGTGGTTATAGAATTTTAAGCCTTTTAGCGTTAATACACATAATTGTGTTCATTTGTACCTATATTCTTTTTCGTTCCTATATTTGAATGATTCCTAAACAGATAATGTATTTTTGACCTGGTTTTGGTGTTTGGATGGTAAAAGCAATAAAAATCACTATTAGTACGTATTAATATATAAAATATTTATTTTTGTAACTAGTGGTCTCCTATCCAAGATTTAACCATACAAACTTAGCATCACTTTACAAAATCTTGACGATCCAAAACCAAGGATAGTACTTGACTGTGTAGGTAGGTAGGTAGGTGGGTAGGTAGGTGGGTAGGTAGGTGGGTAGGTAGGTGGGTAGGTAGGTGGGTAGGTAGGTAGATAGGTAGGTAGGTAGTGGTATTACAGAAGTAGTACCTACTAGTCAAGTCCTACTTGTATAAGTCTACACAGACGATACAATGATAAAGTAAGACAATATAATGTCCTAAGTACATCTCTAAATTTCTCAAACTTTTCGTGATATATGAAGTTCTGGGATTAGGGTAGACCCTTAGGACTTAGTCCGAACGATACACTTAGATACTCCTAATGTTAACTATTTTGGAACCGCGGTCGCAAGTTAGTGTCGAATTGGGTTCTAGGGAGCGCGGACCCTACGTCCGAGCTGGAGTTTACTATCTTCAATACTGTTTGATTACGTTTGTGGCTTCGGATTCTTATGGAACGGAATGTAATGGATGATATTTAATGATGGATTATATGATGGATGATATGTAAATTATTATTAATATCGTCACCCCAGGTCCCCTACGGGGTGAGCAAAGGAAAACGGGTGCAAGATGTCCTCCTTGCATATTGCACATTATTTGTTTAGTATCTGTGCCGATCTGTACTGGAACAATGTGGCGTCGTATGCTCCAGGCCTTTAGGAGATGCAGCAGAGATCGATGCTCGGCAATTGGACGTAAAATGGAATGGCAAGTGACAGTTGTCTATGATCATGACTGGTGCACCATGGATTATGGGCACATTTCCCACCCTGGACCAATACTTATGCGATGAGTATTGTGTCTGTTTGGGTGTTATGTTGTTATGGACAAACATTTCTTTATATGTACCTATATACATACATATGTACGTATGATAGTCACTGTTTGTTTCTTTCTCAATTAGACGACTGAGTTCTTGTTGTCCCAGAATGGTACTATCATCTACACGAGGAAGAATATAAGAATATTAGGGAGAATATATAATACAATAGATATTATTATCAGATAGACGTTAAAACAAACCACGCTACGTGACTTGTTATTTGCAAAAATGAAGCGAAATTAACATCGTTACGGGCCCTTCTTTTATTTCGCCTGTCATTATCGAAGCGGGGGAAGTTTATGGACGAATAAATATAATAATGTCCGAATTGAACCCACGATGCTCCACGGCTGGGCGGACGGAGATAACAAAGTTAGCGAGCACCGCAAAACACGACCAGTGACTTGGATCGCTGATTTCTTTACAACGCAATTATTAGAGCATCAAAGTTAGAAAAAAATACACGGCGCTTTTTTTTCTCTTTCGCTTTTTAATAGATGGAAGGCCTTTCAACAGAAACGCGAAAGTTGATGGGTAGACGTTCTGTTATTAGGAACCAGGTTTAATGGTGGGAAAGTAACTTATATCGATGGTGTAGATAAATAACGCTACCTTGGGAATATGATGAGCAATTTTCTCATTGCTGGCCAATTTTTTTCCCATAGATGACAGATCTGTCAGTTCGGTACACGAGTAAAATGAAATAGCTTTTGTCTTAGATAATATTATATAGATTAAATTCTCCTCGTTAGATGATTTCCATTTATCTTTGTTCACATCACCCACTTAATAAAATAAATATCGTGTTATCTATAAATAGCCTATAAACTATAAGTGACAACTACGTCATTTCCATTTCGTTTTCACTATTGATTTTTTGTAACCTCGATACTACGGATATATGTACGCACACAAACATAACCAAGAGAAATATCTAAATGCATCACTGAGACCAGTAATCAGTCGGGAGGGGAAGCCGGGTCTCAACCAAATTGCGAAAATCGAGTTTTTACTGTATTTTCATGTTTTGAGTTTTTAGGTAGCTATTCTGAGTTTAAAAATTATGACCGTATGTCTATGGGTGCGTGTGTACGTGCGTGCGAGTTTGCGTGCGTCGGTGTATGCGTGTGGGCTTGTCTGTAAACCTTTCATAATTTGTGAACGGGAGAGGGAAACAAACGCGGTTGACGATATTCTATAGAGTTCTGTTGCTCCTAGAGATTATGTAAATTTGAAAAAATCATATTCAGTAGGTTTTGAGAAATCTCAAAGTTAAAGTTAAAAACTCTTGGTTTGAAATAACTTTTGAATTGTTCGGACTATCCACTTCAAAAACGAATCCGAAACTAATCCGATTGATTCATTCGAGAAATATCATTGTCCAAAAATTTCGTTAAAACTCTTAAATCCAAACAATTTTTCAATTATCTTTCTTATCGATTTAATGCGTATCGTTTTTTTTTGGTTTGCAATTGCATCGAAAAAACAGAATTTTTTTTAATCAGTTTATTAGTTTGAAAAATATTAACCGTTTTTTTTAAACAAGTAACCAGGAATGGTCCATTGTTTCAACTTCTTGTTTCTTACTTAAAAGCCTGCGAATAAACGTATTTAGTCTTTCGATTTTAAATTCATCTGATTATAAGATATATAGGGCTGTAGATAAGCCGCGAGACACGGAGCGTGCCGGTAATTGACAAAGTTATGATAATTATTGTAATGATGATAAAATTTGACACTCCAAGTCGTGTTAAGAACTTGTATCCTTAGATAAGTTCACTCAGTTTTATTAAGTTATAGGGATGACGTGTAACCCAGCTGATGTTTTAACGTTACCCTACTGACTTACTCGTTGATTTAGTCGTTAGTGCACCCGACTGCTTCGCCGGGGACGGTGGGCACGATTCCCACATGAAACTAATATTTGGGTGACGAGCACACTGCTGCCTCGTCGGTCAAGTAGTTGCAAGCGCAACTGCTGATCGGTTTTGGAGGTCCTGGTTTAAATTCCCGGGTTGACAGTATTAACTAACAGTGACTTCGAGCCTGGAGTTATGCCCGGTGTATAGTTATGTACTCATGCCCTAATCCATGAAAGTTGGGAGTGCTCGTTCGTTATAATTAATTTAGTACTGTATGTACTTAAAAGTTGTTGAGACCCGAATAAATAAAATAAAATATGACATACTACCACACGCATATGACTACCCATTCGGGAAAACGCAGGCATGATTTCATGATATGTATAAGCTGACTGTTTCTCAATTCTTTTCTTAAATAGGCGCCCGCTAGATGGAAATGCAAAACCGTAACAAACATTCAGCTCGCCACATTGGCGAATTTATATCCGACACGTGCGCGCCGATATCTGCCGATGGGGAAACGCTCCTGCAAGTTATATTTCATCTTAGAAAAGAACATAAGTCGCCCTCCTGCAAGGTCTTGAGGAAAAAGCTAGATACAGCTGGATTAAGAGGCAGCTGGATTAAAGATTAGAGGAGGTTTATATCAAGGACTTCTAAAGGGATAGCTGAGAGGATTGATGACAAGTTCTATCCCGGCTGTACCCAGTAAATGCTTACGTCGTGAGGAAATCCGTATTCCTTTACGTCATCAATAATGTTCTTGAAAGCGTGTGAAGTTGGCCAAACCAGACCTGGCCAGGATGCCGAACTGCGGTTTGGAAAACTTGTCTCTTCTCATTCGAAAACGATATCTGTGTCCGATAGTAAAATAATAAAAGCGTCGATGATAAATTCCTAGCAGTACGATGAAAATGGTAAACGCAACATTTACAAAAAATGTTTTATTTAAATTGATCGTATGTAACAGTCTTCCAAGTCATTGGATGCTTTGTTCTTTAAATCACGACGCAAATCGTTAACACGAAATACTCGTATGTAATATCTCATTCGACTTAGGCATGTACACATCAAAATATAAAGTTTTATGGGTATATTTGTTACAGACTCGTAAATGTGAAAAATTCAGAAATATGAATTTTATTTTGCGGGGAATTCAGGACTTCAGAATCGCAATAATATTTCACAACACGCGTTCTGCCTAGCCACAATAGCGCGGCAAGGAGTTATTTTATTCCTTTCCCTAGAAACGTGGAGCAAGGATATCCATTCTTTTGTACTCTGAAATGCTAACGTTCCAGACATTTAACTTCCGGCTGAGACAATTCAAATGCAGACAAATGTTTTGGTAAGTCTAGACATAGCGGCCGCCACATAACAAGTGTTTATGTATGTATATACGAGTATGTACATATGCAGAGGCCCTCAGTTAACAATATCAAAAATCTTTTAAAAAGATCTTAGAATACTCCCACTATCATCTGCTTTTAGCCACTGATTAAAAAATAGCATTCGTTGTAGGATCGATTCCCAGCCAGTACTTTGGTCGCGGTTGGGAATCGAACCCGCAATCCCAGGTTTATACAATAGCAAATAGAGGTTTGGGAGATGACCAGGAGTATATGTTTTGTTTGGGCGTTAAATATATGTATATGTAGGTACTTTTCTGAAAACATAGACCTATTGTATCAGCTGTCTAGTTACCCATACTATGAAATATGGCCTCTGAATAATGTAGAGAACAGATGGTCTATAAGTAGATTCAGTATATTAGTATTGAGATTATTTTGTCAAAGAGATAATCAAATTGGTTCCTTTTACATAAAAATAAATATAATGCCATTGAACAGAAAAACACGACTAAAGAGGCAATAACAAAAATCTATAAGAGTCCTAATGCCCGTAAAGAACAAATAAGGTATACATCAAGGAGATTACAGGGCACCGCTCTAATCTAAGTTGGGATTGAAAGGAAAACGTCGCAAATGGCTGCTTCTAACTACAGGTGAAGCTTTAGGGCCATTACTCTTCGCTGAAAACATTAAGCTGCCTACATTTTATTGATTTTCTCAAAAATCTTTTTCTTTTGTATTCAGAAATGGTTCTGAATACTGAATGTTGGCTGAGGTCTGCGTTGACGGTAAGCGCTTAGCTCAAACAGATCGTTTTGGACTATTGGTCTTTGCTAACGATCCCAACGGAACGTTTGAGACGGTATTTTTTAGATGTTGCCTCTTTTAACATGACTGTAGAAATAATGATTAAAAATTTACCGGCGTAACTCTCGTATGTATTTCGGGATGGCTAGTTTCGGACCTGTACGAGGGTCTTCCTCATGAGCTCCCGCCGCTTGCAGCGAGGTCGCGACCGAGGTTGCAACGATGCAAGCGCGACTGCTGATCAGGAGGTCCTGGGTTCAAATCCCGGGTCGGGTATTATTCGTTTTTTCTAATTTAGAATTTCTAGTAGTGACTCGGAGTCTGGTCCGTGCTCGGTGTATGGCAATAGGCCTCACCACCTATTGAATGGGACGTAAACGTAACTGGTGAAATATGGGAGTGTACTACTACACTCCTCTGCCAACTCCTTTGGGGATTGCAGGCGTGGTGTTACGTTAATATTTTAGAATTCTCTGTATTAAACATTGCTTTGTAACAATCTGCTGTTTTTATATCAACAGATTTAGCGTAAAACAAATTTGTTGCAAACCCCGCCCAAAATGTAAGGCGGCATCATAGGCATATATGATACGTAGGCTGATTATGGCGAAGGCACACGTATGGTATGACATTGAATACGTGGATACAATTCGCATTAACAGTATACGGTAGAATTGTACACCTTGCACACGCGTATTTTTCTGGTAAGAGAACTTTTGCAAGTTGCTTGCCTGTGATTGTCGCAGAATACCACTTGCTGTTACGGTGAAGAAAAATGTCACGAGAAATCCTACATAAGTTAGAATTCTTCACAATGTTGTCTAAGGCATGTAAAATTTAGCAATCCTAATACTACTGAATTTGGAGCACAACTTAATGAACGGTGTGTTAGACTAATTAGTTCGATCGACTTTTCCTAATGACTTTGGCAAATCATGAGCGATAATGACGTTTAGTGCGTGAGCCATTCAGCGCCAATTCGTGTCTCGGCGGCGAGCACGGTAATTGAGTAGCTGTCAAGTTGAGCGCGTGCTCCGAACTGCTAGTGTATTGATGATAGCTACGAGGAGAGTTGCGATGTTAGGAAGTAATAAAGCAATATGTTTAATATATATGTTTCGCTTTCAAGTCTGGCTTGTGAAGCTGTTTTGTTAAACCGGGAGTTGTGGAGTTGATGTCCTTGCGTCATAAATATTTTTGCGATGTCGACAATGCATTTTCACGTACGGATAAAATACAAATGTCTATGTAAATATATCTATTTATGTTTATCCAGTAACAAACCACAAGCTCTGTCCAGTTTAAGATTAGCGTAGCTGGAATGGTCCTAAGATACTGTTTATTAATTTGCCGAAATATTTTAGGACCCGTTTAACGATATAAAGTATAAATTTGTCACGGTTACAGCAGTGATAGCCTAGTGGTTAAGAATTCAGCCTCTCATTTCGAGGGTGCTGCATTCAAATCCACGGCGCGCACATCTATACAAAAGTGCGTTTTAAGTTTAAATATCACTTGCTAATGGTGAAGGGAAACATCGTAAGGAAACCTGCAAACCTGTGTGAAGTCTGCCAACCCACACTTGGCCAGCGTGACAGACTAATAGCCTTAACCCTCTCAATATGAGAGGAGATCCATATTTCAACAGTGGAATGACAAATGTATCGATTATTATTATTATTCAGTTTTACATTTGTGGTCTAAAATAAATCCGAGAAACAGATTTGATTATTAATTTTCATTTTTACTTAACTGCATTGAAGTCGTAAAAAAGAGAGATAGTGAAATATCCATACATTTATACACAAAAAGGGTTACCTCCTATTTTGATATATGATGATCAATTACGATATTTGACGTTTGAGCCATTTTATGCCCATTCACGTTTGGCTATTTCGCTGTGACTGTCAGTATAATTATGATGGAACGAATGTAATTTTATGACTTTAGGAACGAGCGAAATTTTAGTTTGTTGGGGTAGATAGGATGAATTGTCAAAAGAATTCATTGGTCAGAAAACTCTTTACACGTGGGAGAACTTGGTATATAATGTTAGTGAAATATATACCTACTGTGTAACGGTGTTGTATATGGTCATACTATTTTCATAGGGCAAGTATTAACAAAAAGTCGATGGATTGGATGTCCAATACACCAGTAGTGACAGTTAGTAAGACATTATTTTGGTTTAGATTTTCTCCAATAGCCCATCCTCCAATTTATATTAGGCGTAAAATGAGTAAAAAGACAGTTTTCTGTCTGTCGTTGAATATTGGATTGTGTTATTATTAATCAGTCTCATAAGGCGAATGTGAACGGCAGAAATGGAAGAGGTGGTTCTGGGTGTATGTATCACGATGGAATCGGAAGCGTTTTGAAAGGCCAGATGTATATGTGGTAGCCCAGCATATTCCACGACGTTGGAGAAAGTGGAAGAAACGACTAAGTTTGTCAGGATTGTAGCTGGTGGAAAAATTTAATTTCAAAATATGTATGTGCATATAAGTGTAAAAAATAAAACAGTAAAATGATAAATGGGGAAGACCTCATCAGGTCTAAGGATAGAGATATTTGCCACTTGGTACTCTCAGCCTACCATGTAAGGGACCTGATGTGATGGTATAATAATAATGTCGAAAAGAATAATTATATTATTGAACTCCGAATGTTGATTTCCAATGTGCAGCCATTCTGAAAATGTGGTGTTTACAAATTTTATCAAAAAAACAACATGAAACAAATAGAAAAAACGATCAATTGACAGTTTAAAAAATACGTCACATTGCATTTATTTATAAAAAATCTATACTTGTATTAATTCTGAAAAAAAAATTTCGTCAGCCAAGTAGGTATACAATGAATTCGTTTTGAAAAAGAGCAAAATTTTTCAGAAACATTTTCAAACACTCCTTCACTTGTTTCATTTTATAATGAACATGCAGAGATAATTATTAATGGGGAATAAGGTCGCAATTCCATGGGCGAGCCGCAAGAAAACAAAAAAGCGTACGTGACGATATATGAAGACCAAACGTAAAGGGAATGAATCCGAATTCAACCGAATGTTATACAGAATAAAAAATCCGGCCAAGCGTGTGGCGGCTCAGTGCGCGGTAAGACACACAATGGAATAGCTGAAAATGTAGCGAGCGGGAAGGTACAAAGGGAAACGTTAACTGTTTTTTATGCGTTTCTGTAGCCGAATAAATTTGAAAGTTACAAAAATAATTTCACATCGGTATACTGATACCGAGTGGGAAATATTGGTACGCTGGTGTTTTAATAATGAAAATATAACAGAATGAAATGGCAAAAACCAATTTTATTTTTTAATAACAAAGTAGGAACACAAACATCCGAAAAAACGACCCTTGCGTTCGAGTTTTGTGTGGAAATTTAAATTTTGTTTCTCCTAATATGGAATCCGAGCTTGTTAAAAAGTTGTTTTTCGGCTTCTTAGTCACATATCCCTGCAAAGTTTCGGGATTAAATTTATTAGTCACTGCAACAGAATGTTAATAATAAATATTTTAAAATTAATTCAATATCAGAGCAGAATATTCTGTTTTAGTTTCGGGAAGAGACCCGTGTCTACCGGAATAACGAAATAGTTCGTGACGTCATGTAGGCTTTATCTCCGTTTAGCGCTCACCTAAGTGTCGTTAACTTTAAAAAAGTTCGGTTATTTTGGTCCTAGTTTAATTATGCAGAATCTGTTTTGTTCAGTGTGAAGGGCTTAGCAGTTTACAATTAGTGTTATAGATGCCTATTGTACACGTGGTGATAAGCAGCAGAGCTCATCCATCGTTCGTTACTTTGGTTTACCAATTTTTATACCTAACTTTGTTTCCATATAATACTCGTTTCTCTAACACCTATGTATGTGACCTCGTTATTGGATATCAAAGGATGAAATACTGGAATTCGTGTCTGCCACAAATAGAGGAATGTCCTGTTCGCGGTGAGTAAAACCAATGCACACTGCCAAATATTTATCCAGAATGTGATACTGCAAACAGTGATAGCAGAAAAACATAAAAACTGGATTATTCTTCAAATATTTCTACTTGTGAAATAAACGGCAGTGGTCAACGGCTAGAAAAGGCAACACCTTTATTACTCAATCAAGGGATAACATTTTGTCAATTAGTCAATTGATCAAACTCTGTAAATTTTTATTATGTTAGTCAACTTTGTCACAAAAGTGATACCACGTTAGTTTTTATGTTGCTGGTCATACCTGATTTGTATATGAAGTCTTCACTACAAGAAATGCGGTTGAATATTTGCAGATAATTGTGAAACTGTATACCTTAGAATGTTCGATAGCGTTTATAGCGCTTTTGTAAATAGGTGCGCGTCACGGATTTGAACTCGGTACCCCCAAATTCTGAATTCTTAACCACTAGGCTATCACTACTTTTCAAAGTGCGGAATAGTGTGCGCGGTATATTATCTTTTATGGATATAGAAAGAAATGTTCCACCGTAGATGTTTACAGACGAAGAAAACTAGCTAGCTGTCTATTTAATTAATTCAGCAAATCTTTCAGACATTCTCGTTAAGTTTGAATGTTCTCTCGATCTTTGCACTGTACAGTTAAAGCCTACGTTTCGAGTTGATAAGGTTGATAGGAGGCTATAGATATTTTGTCATTTTTGATTAAATATGTACCGGTTTAACTCGCGTACGTTTTTCGGGATGGCTCGACTAGTTTCGGACCTGTACGAGGTCCTTCCTAATGAGCTCCCGCCGCTTGCAGCGAATTCGCGACGGAGATTTTGTCATTTTTGTTAGGTGCCAATTTTAAAGAATATATTAAGCGTTTGGAATATATTTCATTACCTGAGATTCGTAAAGTAATTTTTATCATCAACCCTTTTATGCTTTCACTGTTGGACTCGGATTTTATCACAGAATGAGAAGGCCTCAATTGTCTTATATTCCTTAAAATTTCCCAAATGTTCCACGTATCCACATCTGAATAGAGTTAACGGCTCGGCGCGGAAAGGAGAGCTTAAATACATAGTATGATGTCACGGTAACTTGGATACCAGAATAGAATCGCTTACATCTAAGACGCCACGACCCTTACGAGGCAAGGAGACTATACCGAATTCCTGATTTCTCTACACTAACGCTGTGGTTTGTAATTCTACTGGGATTAAGGATCAACACGACACTTTTCTTTTGAGACAATTTAATCAGTAATTCGGCCCCTAGACTATTCTACATTGTATCTAACTCTATGTTTGGAGTGCAAAGCAAATTGGAAAAGGGTTGTGAATTTTTAGCTGTAAAAAAAACCTAAAAAACACGCTTTTATGAAAAATGTAACTAAAAATGAGAAATAAATAATAGTTAAAAAATCTAAAAAACACGCTTTTATGAAAAATGTAACTAAAAATGAGATATAAATAATAGTTAAAAAATCTAAAAAACACGCTTTTATGAAAAATGTAACTAAAAATGAGAAATAATATAAATAAGTAAAAATATAATTTTTTAAAATTGAAATAAGGATAATGTAAATAAGAAACAAAATGTATTTTATTGTAAATAACTCGTTGGTCGAATGGTTGCAAGCGCGACTGCCGACCGGGAGGTCCTGGGGTGAAATCCCAGGTCGGGTGCTTTTAGATTTTTCTAATTTAGAATATCTAGTAGTTACTCGGAGTCTGAAATTGTGCCCGGTGCATGGCAATAGGCTCATCACCTATTCCATGGGACTTAAACGTAACTGGTGAAACGTGGGAGTGTACTCTCTCCTCTGCCTACCCCTTCGGGGATTACAGGCGTGGTGTTACGTTTATTGTAAACAAATTTAAATTAAGAATAGTGTATAATTTTTTAATAAATTTGAATTAAGAATAGTGTAAATAAAAAAAAAAACGTATTGCAATGTAAAAAATGCGTGGGGTGCTTTTTAAGTGATCTATTGACACCATGCAACCGGCATGTGAACATCGATAAGCTTGAAAATGAATCTTCATTTGGAGATTTGAAGTACCTACCTGTTTTTTTGTCAAACCGAGCTCACCGTTAGTTTTCACCGTTAGGATTCATCGTTTGTGATCTTTGCTTATCATTTGCATGATTTTGTGTTCTGTCGAGGACCTTTATAAGCTTTGTTTGTGTTCGTGTTTAGTTTGTTTTGACTGCGAAGGGCGCGGGGGGCGGCGGGCGGGGAGCAGAGGGGTTCGTTTTCGCTGATTGGATATAAACAATGTGTCGAGAATTTAATGCAAAAAATGTATAAAATAATGTATAAAAATATTATAATGTATAAAATAATGTATAAAAATATTATAATGTATACATTATAATATTTTTATAGATTTTCTTGAATTGTTTATTGTTGGAGCGATCGTATTCTCTGTAAATTCATAGTAAATAATTATATTAAGCTAATGTAATAGTAATCCAAGGTTGCTAAAGAAATTGACGACTGATTTAGGATGTCTTGTTCGTTCGTGATTGTGTGATAAATGTGATTAAAACATAATTAGTTATCAGCATTAATACATTCCTTATCAGTCGCGACCACATGATCACAAACATGGCAGAGCCTGTGTCATGGTAATCAAACAGTCAATAAACATATCAATACATGATCACCGTCCTAAACAGGCCTTTCGCCCCGAGATGTTTTTGCCAATAATCCAATTGGGAATCAAATTCTAAATTCTCGGCTCAGCAACCGGTGTCAAGCAACACTAGATCACTAGACCAAAGCCCTACTTTCTAGTCAGTTTTAGTAATAATGGCATGTATATTTGGAATGTATTACACTCCTCTGAATACCTCTTCCGGGATTACAGGCGTAATGTTTCTTATGGGATAATTCATTACGTCTAGTGAGCTTCAACTTTATGCAAACTGATTCCGTCTATAATATCAACATTTGCCACTGCAGTTTTATGTACACTTCGTAATATCCCGTTGGAAAACATCAAAGTTAGTTCGTCTGCTGGTGTGAGGAGTTCGCGAAGTAATATACTGTTGAGAAGATGATTTTCTGTTTACATATTCGTACGAGAACAAGTTCTGTTTGACCAATTTTTATTATAGTATATAATCGTAAAGCGTAGCAGTTTTATGCAGAATATTATTATTTTCTTATATCACGTCAAGTCCTTTACGGGTTAGGCAGAAATAATTGAGTGCGAAATATTTCTATTCTGACAGAGCTGTCGTGTTTTCATATTTATCAATCATTTCATATGAAAAATATTAATATTGTTAGAATATTAATTTTTGGCGTAATTCTCCATTAACACCATATGTACGTATAATAACTCATCTGTATACACTGATAGTACTATTCTTTTGATTGTTTCTAAAGAGAGTACCTAGTCAAGGTTTTCCATCAGGTCTTTTCGTCACAGCTTGGGGCTTAAGTGTTAATGTTAAAGTTCGTTCGGACGAAAATTTCAGTCGTCCTGTATTTCGTGATATGTGAAAACCGTTGACATATTATTAATGTTTTTCGATTCTACGTTCACTGTTACTCATAAAATCGGAGCGTGTCCTCTGCGCCAGGTCCACTTCTGTCACTGGGTGGCAGACTAGCTCAGCATTAAGAAAATAGGTTGAACAGCTGTCGTCAATAGATAAAACACCAGACATATTCTCTGTTCTTTTACATACGTCTATATTTCTCTCTTATCAGTCGTATACTTCATTTCTCAAGGGCGTGCCCGCCCTGAAAATATTTGCAACATTTGATTTGAAACATCGCTGCGGTGCAGAGGGCAAGGTGAAACCACTGCACTAATTCTTCCAAAAAACTCGTAATGGAAAGTGAAAAAGATATTCCTACATATACCAAAAAGGGGTGTTTTGGTATATGTAGGAATATATATATATATATATATATATATGTATGTATATTATATTTATTTTATATTCGGGTACACGTTGGATGCAGACCGCCTCCAACCGGTCAGATTGGAGGTCGTTGGGGGAGACCTATGTTCAGCAGT
>DWJK01002768.1:0-14085 GCA_018248815.1 Croniades pieria auraria
GTGAAGTCCCCAACCCGCACTTGGCCAGCGTGGCGGACTACGGCCTTAACCCTCTCAATATAAGAGGAGTCCCATATTCCAACAGTGGAATGTTAATGGGTCGATGATGATGATGATGATGATGAACCCTTCAAAAAATATGTTAAATAAAACGTTATAAAAATATTAAAATCTGAAAGAATGATACGAAAACAATATCGTGGCGAGCTTAGACTATTCGTCAACAGATGGCGCTGGTAGTATTTCTAATACACGAAATCGGAATCAACACATCTCGCGTATATATAAGCTTTGAATGTATAAAAAAGAATTAATAAAATCTTATTCAATATGATAATTGTAGTGTTCGAGTATATAGTGGAGTGTTTATTTACGAATCTAAATTAAAACTAATTTTACATTTTCGTGTTGAAATATTCATGTGCACGGAAAAGATATAAGTTTTTTTATGAAATCGTAAAAGATTGAGTCGAACAATTCTGTAATACTTATCCCGTCAGAACTACAACGGGAAATAATATACCTACTATTTATACCAAGTTTTACAAATGCTTGCGGGCGGTTTAAATACTTACACGTATGTATTTACTAATCATACATATACGTACATTACAAACGTGTTAGGACATAAAAATCCTATACAAAAATATTTACAAATTTTTTAAAAGCTGGCGTAGGAATTTTGGGACGTATTCCTTGTTTTCTTGGCACGATATTTCGTATTGTAAAGCAAGAAACAGATGTACAACATGCTGTCAAAATAAGTTTACGTATTAATGTAAGAAATAGCAAATATTAGCATCCTATATTATTATAGGACCTTATTCCATGTAATAAATTTTAATGATGTCTTTGTATTCATTAACCGTAGAACACTTTCAAATTTTGTACACTTTTAATCAGCTCATACTGACCCGAACAAATCCCTACTCGTTTGCATGATTTCGTGAAAATAAGATTCTTTATTCTTGTGTGACTGAGTATGTTGTAAATTTGTTTCTGCCTTCACATATCTTCTAGTTAATGTAGCAAGCATTAAAAATGTGCTCGTCGGGTACTTTGGTACCACGGACGTTAATTTATCGTTCAGTTATCATTTTAAAATGTTTCATTGTTCGTTTCTAGCAACAAAGCTTTAGGCGGGTGTACATATCATACTATACATTCTTATATTGTGGATCGCTATTAATTGAAAATTAATGTTTACACGCTGCAATTAACAGTTGATTCGTTTTGGCGGTTTCGTCTAATTTTAATCATAAGATAATGTACTAAATTCGCCGTTATCCAACGTATTGGATGACAGAAACTAGAAATTAAAACTCTTGATTACTGAAAACTGTTACTATTTTGAAACATGTCTTTGTTATTGAACTACTGACTTTAAAAAGCTAGTTGCGTTTGATATGCTCTGAGACTACATTAAGCAAACGGTGTCATTCGTTAAACCTCGTCAGTGGCCTCACGAACTTCCAATAGATGGATCGATCACTAACCTGTATTTCCATAATTACACATTGAAGCAGCAACACGTAATGCACCAGGGCATTCCAAGTGATGGGCAACAACCCTGTCAGTAGAGTGACATTAACTGTTCGCAAATATAGAGTGCTTTAAAAAGCGCTCTCACATTCATTAATTTAAGCATTAACAAAGTCATAACAATAAATCTAACAACATTATAAAACTCATTTAACAATAACATAACGATGTATACAAAATGGAGTAAAAATATGTGAATAAAAAGGATAAAAATAAAACAATGGCAACATAACGTAGAAGGCGTCAATTTGAAATTCGGCCGTTATTTAAAAACAAAACGCGACACCCAACGCTTTACACAACACATTTTTTCGGACATTTATTAAACTATAGCAACAATTTGTTTTGATAAATCTTAATTACTAGTTTTGATAATAACATTAATACACGTTACGAACGAGACTTCAGACAACTTGAATATTTCTTATTCATAATTTTGAATAATGAATTCGGACGAATTCAAAATATATAATATTCAAATGTAAACGACCGACCATACATAAAGCACATAAAAAGTTCCGGTTTTTATCTTTCGCGCTGTGAGTTGCGAGTGACAATTTTTGAAAGGCCCTTAAGAAGTCTGATGGGATTTGTCTTGGCTAGACATCGAAGTAAAGAGTTTTAGCATATCAATTAATTAATAAGAAAATTAATAAATAAAGGAATGAATTAACAAATTAAAACAATAAAATTAGAAAAATAAATTTAGAACCAAAAACGAAAACAGATGTTAAAAAAATGGAAAAAATTAAAAAGAAAAAAGTTATCAATGTCCACGTGAAGTTTCTTTAGTTTTCAGCCTCTATGCAGGTCACATACCAACACCAAGCAAACATCCTCTCTCGATTATCACGAACGTATTTTATGAACGTTCAATAAGTTTTCATATTTCTCATCTTAAACTATAAATATTATAGACTCATTCACTCAACTTTCATAATAAAGTACGAATTCATAATAAAGTAACGAATTCATAAATCATATTTCTTAAGAACTTATCCCCAAGTTGCCTGCGGCGTATCTCGTAACAACAGTAATTTATTATCGTCTAAATCTAACCTACGTCTAGAATATAATAAAACATTCAATAACAAACATCATATTACATTCAACAACACATGGAGATCCGTTGCCGTTTGTAACATTAGCATTGCACGCTTAGTAATACACAACTTTAGAAAAGGCGGGAATCAAATCGATATAGTACGCGAAATCAGTGAGAACTTTTAAAAACAAAATATTTGACAGTTACTATGGCAAAAGTGATTATATTTTCAGCCAAGGAACAAGTAATAGCAATAATGCTGAAAAATACTTATTATCCTATTTTTATTTATACTTAAATCTATCTTTCTTTATCTACGACGAATATAGATGCCGTTAGAGAAGATTGAGGTTACTTGAAATATCTTTCGTAGGTAGGTACATGCCATATTAACTGTCAAGGTATTACGTCACTGTCAATGTCATTGGGTCGCACTTTTCGTTATACTGTAATAAGGTAACAATAAATATGTATCCCACTAACTACATATTTGTAACTTAACATAACAGTTACACTTAATTTCATTCCACGTCATATTGATTCTGTCGTCATCCATTTCTAAACGTGCGATACACTACATTACTTTTAATTCGTTTGTATACATTTAATTCACTACGAACACATCTAAACGCGTAGGTACATTCACTTAGCAAATTGTGTGTACTTAATGTACACACATCTACAAATATTGTACATTTACACACAGATTTATTCTATTAAACTCGCTGTTTAGTTTTCATTGGTACATAATTATACGTCAACAACATACATTTGCGATATAAGATTAATGTATAGAAAGAGAGAGATAGATGATTAAGATGTGAGGGATGTTTAGAGGGTTTGGAAATCTAAAAACAATGAATCATAGTAGAATTAAGAAAAACATTTGTAAGCAGAAAGTAGAAGGATCGTAAGAAGTTTGTCGTGACAGTAACAGTTGGAAATCCCTTGTTTCTAAGTCATTGTTCTCTCTACTCATATGGGAAATAAGCACAACAACATTTATACACGATTCCGTTCCTTCGTCATTGAGGATATAAAATAACGTCCATATAAAATTGAAATTAAGTGTGAAAATTTTCATAACTTTTTGGAAACAATGAAAAATATTCGGATTACATTTTGGGGGCAAGGTTCGTTGTTCATTTGACATGTTGAAGACAATAAATTAACAATTAATTTTTGTCTTAATATTTCCTTAACGTTATGGAATACGGTGTTACGTACCATTCCAATGTAATTAAATGAATATATCGATCTCAAGACACTATTGGAAAGAACTTTGTCTGCACTCAAGGACAACGATGACGGCTTTGAGGAATGCCTCGTTTAATGACCACGTGTACATGAACCATACTTTACATATAAGTAGCTCCGCCGCACCCACACGTCCATATATATTCAATCGTGGTGCAGCTCCGATTTAGTAACGTTATAATTATAGTTGAACAAATATGTACACAGCGCTGAAATGTTCAAACAAAATTGTATGACAAGATATGAGAATTAGATGCAATAGATCGTCTGTGCAAAAACAGAAATAAGTATAAATAAATAGCAACAGCTTATGTGACAAATGCAAACGCTATTCACACGAACTATTATTGTTGCGTAACATTCGTATAACTTCACAAAATGGACGTACGATTATTGGTACACTCCTAATTATGTATTAAATATTATATTCAATACATCAAATGTGTCGTCAGATCCTTACGGCCAGGTAGGATTCTAAGTTACTCGTCTTTTGTTAAGGAGACTCGTTAGTTAGTGTTCGTAGCGGAGTGGATCAAACGATTCGCCATTTCAAATGCCATACGTCGTACATTGACATTTTTGTGCGGTTTGAACGCAACTCAAACTTGGCAACCATCTAGAAGGTGCTTATTTTCAACCCGTTTAGTAAAGGAATGAGGTCAATTCAATAAGCATATATGTATATGAATAGATCAACCTGAATAGGAAAATTTACATTTGGCATCATATATTATCTGTGTTCTACGTAAATGGCTATTTTTCAGCGATATTTCATTTCTATGACAACGGGGTTGTTCGTCGTACATCTGTTCCTCGCATTACTTAATCGGTTATCGTTTGAAAATTAAATGACGGTTTGATATTCACGACAAAAAGCATTAAAAATGCGCCCTATAGTTGTTTAATTAATAGTTAATTAGAATTAATAACGAATATATAAAATTAGTCAATTAAATATTTGCTGGAAAAAAAGAGTGATTATACAAAATATAAATTTAAAATAATGTAATAAACAATAAATTGAAAATCAATGCAAAAAATAATATTATGCTATGATTATAAATCTTTCCGTTGCTCATGTACAACAAAATGTATATTCACACAGAGAACAATACATCTATCTTTTTTGCTACAATAAAACTATTTGGAATGAGTGAGTGAGACAGACTAACAGTGACTGAATAGTTTGAAGAACCCTCTGCCCTTTTCTGGCGCTGGACCCATCAACATTGGTACTTGATTCTTGTGGGTTATTGTTATCTGAAAATAATTACATTACCAAGGTTAACAACCTTCGGTAGATCAATGCTTTTTATAGGTTCACTTGAGCAACGCTGAGCGGGAACACTGTGCCTCTTATAGACAAATTGCTTTAACTATTATACGGACGTAGTCTTCAGAACCCTGAAAATAGCGTTGGGAGATGTTTGAGGTCTCCTCTTTAGCTGTTGAAGATTTCAAAGACCAGTGCTTAAAAGACTGATTTCTTCGTGTATTGAGATAATTAGGCATTATGACTGTCTATCCACAGATGGCGCTACTTATACTTTGAATGGAGCTGTCAGTTTCGTATAAATAATAATTTATTATTCATCAGCTGTCTAATATTGTCCCACATTGAGTTCGGGTAGTTTGACCAAATTACGAATTGTCATTTACCTTACAAGGTGGCTGCATCCAAGGTTCCCCATCGATTTGCATGGGAAAGGTCCGTTTCGTAGTTATGGTGATTGATCGGCACTGCGCCAAACGCCTGCCTGATGCCCGGAGACCTGATGTGAATATAATGAATTCATCATTATGATCATCAAAGCTTTTATTATACCATTATTGGACACGGATCTCTTCTTAACATGAGAAGGGCCTAGGCCATGGTCTGTCACACTGGCCAATTGTCGGATGGCAGACTTTATACATCCAAGACCAAGATCATAAAACCATTCAAAAAAGAAGGAAAGAGGTTTTTCGAGCAGTGTCACGGCCCAACATTAAGAATGCCATAACACTCGGACCTTTGCTGATCTCACTCAATCGCTACCACCTGCCTTCTTGATTTGTACCGAGCCGCTTAAGAGCAATAAACTAACCTTATCATAATAAAATTACTTGTCCGTTTGTTGTCCCATATAAGATAAAAGCACCTACTTACCAGTTCTCACTTGTCCCATATGCAAGCAGTTTTCTAGACCTATCACTTCTATCAACTTATCTCCAATATCTGTAAGGAGATTGAGAAAATTAGTATCATTAAATTTGTAAACTCCGATCATTACGTAACTGCAGGTGCTCTCTGCCGACTCGTAAAGGACCTAGCGTGATGATAAAATAATAACAATTACACACATATTAAATAATAGCAGATAATAGATAGATCCCACCATCTACGGCTTTAAATCTCGGTCAAACCTCGGTGGAAACTTTAACATGTTCTCACCTTGTTGAGCGTTAGGAAAGCGCCCCCTGCGGTGCGCGCCGCTGGCGCCCCACAGGTTGGAGCCGCCGTGCGCGTACGGGATGTTGAGCAGCGCCACGCCCTGCAGCGCCGGCCCTTTGTTCAGCTCTAAGGATGAGCCATCGCACTACAAATGTTACGGAGTACGTGTCAATATTCGCACCGAGGTCGACGTTCACGGTCAAGTTCTTGTGGTTCGGTTAAACTAAGGAATCCTAAGACGTAGGATGAATACGATTTTTAATTATAACAGCAAATCTGCCGATGAACAGTAGTAAAAAACGAAAACTTACCACCAAGTCGATGTTCTCGTGTAAGTTCTTGCAGCTGGCGGCGAACTGCTCGGAGGTGGCGAACTCGAAATACCACAGCTTGTTCTTCATCCTGGAGCTGAACTTGTCCGGGTTCCGCTCGCGCTCCGTGTGGAACTTCACACATATCGCTGCATCCTGGGAAATGATGGAGACGTAATGTACTGGTGACTGAAACTCAATGAATAAATGAAAATATTTATTTTGTGGGCGCCCGCGAGAGTAGTTACTAATTTATCAAACGTAACTTTTTAAAATTTATAATCGACTCGGAATTCGATCTCAATTGAGAAGACTCTTCTAGAAGATTACAGGTGTTTTCCTTTTTACCATTTTATTCTGAATAAATCCACAACCCCCTGCTCAACCCCCAATCATGGTCAAAGTATTACCGCTGGTGATAACTTACCACGCCTACGGAGAAGTAATTGTTGATGATGTTGTACGGGACGGACGTGGGATGGGGCGCTGAGTCTGGCATCTGAACTTGTTCACACTGGAAATTATTAATATATGATTAAATTATTTTTACAAACATTGTGAATATATTCAGCCACAGTCTGCCAAGTTGACTAAATGTGGGCTGGCAGATTTTACACAGCTTTAGAGAACATTATTTGGATTGCCAAGTATTATATAGATCTCACCGAGAGAAAAATTTGAAATTCGACCTCTCACTCCAGGAGACCGGGTTCAAATCCTAGCGCGAACCTCTTAAAAATGTGCGTTTTAAGTTTAAATATCACTTGCTATTGGATTTGTGCCCTGTGCATGGCAATAGGCTCACCACCTATTCCATAGTGGGACGTAAACGTAACTGGAGAAACGTGGGAGTGTACTACACTCCTCTGCCTACCTCTTCGGGGATAACAGGCGTGATGTTACGTTTTACGTTTTTTTTTTTAGTAAAAAAAAGTCTCAATCATTTTTGTTAAACGTGTGCCAAATAATCAGCGTATATCATTTATTCAAATTTAATTATATGATAGCCTCACTGATCGAGTGGTTGTAGGCGTGACTGCTAATCGAGAGATACTTCGTATGATTCTTGGATCGGGTTAGAAATCATAGTAGGTTGGAGTCTGGATTTGTGCCTGGTAATTAGTGACCAGATCATGTCTGACCGAATCGAGTATTGTCCATACGCCCTGGACTCGAAGTCTTTAACTTTTGCTTTAAGTCAGTTTGCTTTTGTCATTACCTATACAATATTATACACCTGTAGTTTTTAGAAGGTGGTCACAATATATTTTCGTCGTTGTGAGGTTGTAATTGTGCCCATCTCATCTTTTTCAGTACCTTGGCTGAAAGCTTTTCTTCAAATAATATTTTGGGGCACTTCCATAGACGTCCTATTGATCCAAAGTAGGTTCGAAGAGAACCTGTATTATGGTAACCAGAGGGCTGATGAACTACTTATGTTTATGGATGTTAATAAATTATTATATATTTGTATAGATTTATTTTTTTTACCCACACCAAATAAATGTATCTATGATTATTATACAAATATTTGTTCTGAATAGGATCGAATCCACAAACCCCGATTTAGCAGTCAGATTAACGAGCCAGTTGACACGATCACGATAGTACACAGACACAAAATACATATTTTTTAAAGCACGGCTAATATTGAGGAAAGGATTTGACATTGTTTGGCTTTATACATTAAGTAGTTATGCGCGAATTCATTCCGGCGGAAATATAAATAGCTTCTTTAATATCGTTAATTCTGTAAGGGCACAATAATAAAAAAAAATGTTTTTAATGTAGGTAGTAAATTTTCTTGAGGTTTCAAGCTGTTTTTAAACCAATTAATAAGTTATGACATTTGTGGTTTGAATGGATGGCGACGATGAAGACGACTGACGACTGCGTGATATTAATTTTTTGAAACTTTAGGTAGGGGTGGGAGACATTGGAAGGATAAGGTAGTTTTGTCATTGGGTGTCAAGTTTCCACGATATTTTATACTGACTTCTTTTCCAATAACACAAACTTTTTAAACAGATAATCGTGTTAGTGCACCAATAAAAATATAGGTTTGGAGTTGATCAAATGAAATCACATGTTCATTATTGGTAGGTCATAATTTAATGCAATTTCTTTTTAGTATTTAAATTTGTTTCTGCTTTCACTTAATCATATGACAAATGGAATATTGATTGTTATCTAGTTTAACTATTCTGTGGAACTATTTTAAACAACTTTTATATTTCATCAGCTATTTGTACAAGGACTGCGTTTACTACCACTTCTTATAACACTATTACATTAATAAGGTACTAATATGATTAATGACACACATTCTTTTAAACAAAGATCTCTCAGGTGTGTTTTTACTGCTGCATAATGTCAGCATATATTCATAAATTTTGAATTTGCCTAATTATTTGTCTATAATTATAACATTATGAATCAATGAGTGATTCATAGCTATTCATATATTAGCAGATCAAGCTTACAGTTAAATTTCATCTAATACATGTTCAATGAAACATAAGAAAATAATTGTTTTTCATTTTTTTGATGTAAATTTTTTTCACAAATATAAATAATTTATTCAGCATCATTGTGTAGTGTGTGCTGAGGTTTACACTAAACAGTTTCACTTGATGAGTTTGTTTCCCGATCCGACAAGAAGGATGGTGTCAGTTGCGTAATCAAAAATGTGTGGTGAGAAGTCACGCCCAATAGTCAACTGGCTGGAAGCGAACCCACAGTTCTGCAGTTGGGGCTGGCGGTGCGGCTTCAACATTCAAATGCGAGTGTAATGTCCAGTATCCTAGCTCCTAACACTGGGTTTACACTGCTAAGGTGGTTACATACCACTCATAGCGTAATGATACGCTACTTTCTATGTAGTCCGAAATTATTTTGCCATCAACACAATTATAGATTCAAGTGCTTTGAACAGAACAGAACAATACAGAAAATAACACTAATTTCGTACAGAAAAATATGCTGTGCCCAAAATTTGTATCAGCGTTTGAGAATGGGATTATTGTTGTTTTAATTAGTTTCACGCCACTAATTCTGTGAAACAAACCAAGGGAGAAACATTCCTGTCTAAAAATATATATATATATGTTTTAATGCATTTGGACGTGAATAAAAATTGTCAAATTGTTTTCTG
This sequence comes from Croniades pieria auraria, assembly GCA_018248815.1. Taxonomy (NCBI): domain Eukaryota; kingdom Metazoa; phylum Arthropoda; class Insecta; order Lepidoptera; family Hesperiidae; genus Croniades; species Croniades pieria. Next base: position 9,744 of record DWJK01002768.1, read on the forward strand.
TAACCGTTTAGCTATCACGAGAGACTTTAATATTTTTATATGTTAAATGGATTACAAAATCATGAAATATTCATATATAACAAAAAGTTGCCACTTTCAATGCCCAAAACATTTCATGTTTTTCCAAATGTTTTTTATTTGTGTCATATGAACAGGAATATGATTTCAGCCTTAAAAGACATTTGCTTATAGACTAGTGACAAGTTATGGTAATGTAGAAGAAAGCTACAGAAAAGCGATAGGCCTAGGTTGGAGTAATGATTCATCATGATTATTATTGTTTATCTATTATTTACATTAAATGATGAAAATAAGCGAAAAAAAAATTGGGATAAACTTGTGGCCTTGGAAAGTAGATTATTTAAATAAAATACATAGATAGATTCATTTCTATTTCTTAATATTAGGATTTTGTCAAATAATTATAATTAGCATTAATATATTTCTTTATCTGTATTTAAACTGTGAGAACATACATTTCTCACTTGGACTAGATTGTTTTGTTTTTTCCATACACTGTGAATATGAATATTCGAATCTGCAAACGGATGCTTATCCAGTCTTATAACATAAACAATAAATATGTCCTTAATTTAAAACTAATCCAACCAATATATCTTGTGAACATGCCTACCCTCTAATGAACTATATCTGCATTGATCTATACATTAATTCGCTCACTAATCAATTATTGTCAGCAAACAGTTTGTTCTGGCAATACAATGAAACACATAGTTGAATGATTGGTGAGTTCAATGGGCAGATAACTGAAAGCGAGTACAGTAAGTATCGAAAATATTTCAACATAAATATGGAATGTAGAACACTCAATTGTAATGACCCTTGTGTTTTGGCATTTGGTCATTATTAATCTTATATTAAAATAGAGACAATATTTACAATAAAATAGTAACTATGCTTTGTAAATTAATATTCCTTGCCATTACTGTACTGATATGCATTATCTTATACACCCTTATAAATAAATATAAAAGTTGTTTAAACACAGATTTATTGCTGTTGGATAGAAATAAAACTTTAGAATAGGTTAAGTTGAAACTGTACATTGCAAGACCTCTTTAGCTCACTATTGACTGACCTGTTCCATAATATACAATATCATTGGAGGTTACAATCGAAACATTCATTAAATATTATATACTTTAATTGTTTCTATATGAATTAATTTTACCTAAGACAACATACTTCAATGTAGACTTTATAGCGTTATCTTTTTATTTTATTTCAGTCTTAGTTTTTTGCGAAACTCAACGACAGTGCAAGGAACACGGACGCACACTCAATGCAACGCCATACACACCTATAACACAAATAGCGGGCAGTGAAACCTCGTCTCATTTCATAATATTTCAATAGAAACAATTACCTCTAAGTCTAAACCGATTAAAGTATTAAGACTAGTTTAGCTCGAGGCGGCCGACCCTCGCGCTCCGACGGTCCACACTGTCACAACACGACCCTGTCGCACATATCACAAAGTACGCGCTCGCGCTCCGCGGCCCGTCGCGGCCGCGAGTCCCAAATAAATAAATATCAAGTCTATAATACTTCGGGACGCGCGTGCACTTCGGCGAGTCTGATCGTCCCGATAATGGAATGTAAGCGTGATATGATAGAGGGGTGCGGAGGCGCGGTGACGTCACGCGTCGGGCGGCGGCGTGGGCGCGGCGCGGCGCGGCACCATCACGCAGGGCGGCGGCGCGCTGGCCGGCAGGAAGGGCGGCGGCGGCCGTGCGCCCATACGCACCCACCAGCGCGTCGCCTTCTGCAGCAGCCCGTCCTTCTTGCCGCCCGCGCCCGCGCCCGCCCCGCGCCGCGGCGGCGCGTCCGCCGCGCCCGCCCACTCGGGCACGTCGCTCACGCACTTGTTCGGAGGTGGCTGGAAGGTGCTTCTCGTCAGCTCGGCTTGCTGGAATAGAAAGGTTCCAGGTGTACTTCGTGTGCAACGATCGAATTGTAATCTAATCAAATGGAATGTAATAATTAGGTGTACATTGCTTTGAAAATTTTGATCTACATTATTGGTATTAGAGAAATTTTAGTACACGACAATACGAACAACAATATATTCACCGTGGTGCTGCGAATTGTACAGTTGAGTAAGAAAAGGTGAGGCTCAAATGATAAAAATTTCAATTGAAGTACTTACGGACCTGATAAGGAACTCGTAATTGAAGATGCGCGTCCTGTCCGTATTCTCCGTCGGGCAGCTGTATGCTGGGCGGCAAGCCGAGGCGCTCCGCAGCGGCAGCAGACCGCGCGCGCGTCTCCTGCTCCACCATCTCCTGAAGACGACCCACCATCGCCTGCAGTCTCTGCTGCTTCTCCCATTCCCTGGAAGTCAATTGTTTAAATTTTCTGTTATACAAGCTTTTTACAGCAATATTATTTGAAACACGACAAAAAATTTATAAGAACACTACATATTCTTAGTTTGGTTCATGTTAGGAACAGTAGTACTAACAAATATATATACATGTTCATTGATAACGTTTCCAACATACATCATCATTATTATAAAAACACATGTAAACACAGAAAAACTGTTACACTACTTTTAACAATTGTTAAAAATTGTTACACTACTTTAAGTGTACATAATTCTAAGAATTCTGACATGTCATGTTATTATCTTTTGTTTTTTGTTATTTTGCATTATATTTAAAAATAATTTACACTCGAATTTACGATATTTTGCTGTGTCATAACAGGACATATAGTTCAATTTGCGACTACTATTAGAAATAATCATAAAAAGCAAGTTCATATCAGTCTTGAAAAATGTGCGATGGGTTGTTAGTAAAAAGTACCGGTTAAAATAAAGCTGTACTATAGATATACCTCAGTTTAAATTTCACAATGTTCACACTTACTTCCTCAATACACATATTTATCTACTCGATGTGTAGTCAACAAAGAGGACAATAGATACTTGGCATGTTTGACCTGCCTCTGAGCTAATGTGATCGTTGTTTAAAATCTTTCTCAACCTACCATTGAAACATGATATAATCTTTTAAACACCTCTTTGTATTTTGTTTCAATGTTGGAAATATAAATAAACAATTTAACTACAGTTTGTAGGTAGGTTTTATTGTTCATATAAGAAGTTAAAGAAATTCATGTTTTAATTTAAAAAAAAAAACATACACAGTATAAAATATGTACATATATTTTTTTAAATATATTTTATTATTGTAAAAAATATAATTTAATATTTTATAAAATATAATTTATTATTATATTTTATACACCGAGTGCATGTCTATCTTGAATTTTAAACATAATGTTAATAATAAATCTTGGAATTAGTGTTCATGGAATCACAGATGGATTTCATTTTAGAAAAAAATTTACAATAGGAACTGAAATACAATAAGTGTAAAAAAAAAACAGATAGTTGCTAAGCCACAATAAATGTTTTTTTTATTTCCTAACAGACCTGCCATGCTTCTTCCACATTCATGACATTCATCACTCTAATCATACATGAACAGCATTTCTGCAAGGCTATTTGACAGTCAGTGCTCTCTGCCTACCCCGTAAGGGACCTGACATGCTGAAATAACAATAATAATAATGCTATAACATTTTTTTTTATTTCCAGACAGTGTATAGGTTGAGGTTGATACTCACAATGAGGAGTGATGGTGCCTGTGGTCGTGTCGTAGGCGCGGTCCCCCCGGCGCGCCCAGCCGCTCCATGCCCGCGCACCCCGGCACTTGTACCGAGAGCATCTGTAAGTCACAACACACTACTCTCACTTATGTGGCCCTGCTCAACACTAACAACACATCTATACACATAGGTCAGTAAGTAGCATAGTTAGTAGTTGGCGTAGTTACTAGTGCAGGCAAGTAAACAAGGTTAATGGATTTTCAATATTTTAAAGCGAGTCCACAGACAATCCTAACTTAGTTAATGAACTTAGATAATTTATTGTGGAAGAATTTGGTCAGGTCTATAAGGAGAGAATATTCGGCACTCAATGCTCACTGTTTGCCCAGTAAGGGACCTGACGTGATAGTATTTAATGATACCGCATATAATATTGTATTGTCTATGACAATGTAACGCCAATATGAAAATAACTTGCTTCTAATACAACTTTTTTCATATAGTCGGGGCTAAAAGCATCCATCTATTATTCTAAAGTCAATATACATTTTAATTTTAAACGTTAAAAAATTAAATTCTTGTATCTTATGACATCATCAACAGTGATAGCCTAGTGGTTAAGAATTCAGCCTCTCGCTCCAGGGGTGCTGGGTTCAAATCCATGGGGCGCACCTCTTTACAAAAATGCGTTTCAAGTTTAAAC
>DWJK01002769.1:0-14083 GCA_018248815.1 Croniades pieria auraria
GGCATTCGCCCACTCACGGGGTCTTCGTCCGGGACTCGAAGTGGCACAGGTAAACTCAGACCGCACATGAACGCGTCGGGGCACCCGGACAAGGTTTAGTTTGTATTGTAAGCCACTGTGTCTGACTTTAATGAAGGCCCTTGCCACGTCGAAAAAGAAACCCGTTAGAATATGCTTGGTGAGGCGGTGCACTTGTTGAGCGGCTGAGTGTCCAGGTCGGAAACCGAACTGCTCGTCTGGTATAAGGTTATTATTTATCGCAATTTTATTTGAGACGACTTAGGATCAGTCGTTCGTAGTTTCCCCAGAGCCGGAAGTAAGCTGATGGATTTGTAGCTGGCGGGCTGATCTTTGGGTTTGCCTGGTTTAGGAATTCCTATCACGTCAGTTTCTTTCCAGAGATCCGTAAATGTGCTTAATGTTAGGAGAGCGTTTAAAATCTTGTCTAGTATTTCTAACGGGGAGGGAGATAGGTACTTTAACACCTTATTGGAGATGCCGTCTGAGCCTGGGGTTTTTTTGACGGGCATCTTTTTTTATTAATGTTTGCACTTCGTACAGGGAAACGGGCTCAAATGGTTCACAGGACGGTGGTTTGCCGGCTTGTGCGGTCACTTCACTTTCGACTACGGCGAAATGTTTTTCTAGGAGAGATTTATGGTCAGTAGTTATGTTAGTACCTAATTCGTTTGGGGAGCATTGGTTCTCTAAACTGTCGGTCAAACATTCGGCCTTCTCCTGATCATCGAACGTAGCTAGTCGGTTGTGTCTTATCAGAGAAGGCATTGGCGCGATAATTTCTGATTGGAAAGCTCTCGCCAGCCTCCGGTAGCACTGGTGGTCTGGGTTGAGCTCTCTCGTCAGGGTATCCCATGAATCAGAGCGGATCTCGTTTAGTTGCGTTTTTACTGCTCTAATGTTGCGATTCATCTCGCGGCGATTTTCTAGTAAGGGGTAGCGGGAAAACTTTCTAATTGCAGCATTTTTAAGTGTGGTAAGAGCCCTTGCGTCCTCGGCGAGTTTCGGTCATTCGCGAGCTTAACTTCACGATATGACTTGTTTATAGAAGACTGGATGTGAGAGGTAAAGGACCGTACAGCGAGATTTGCCTCCTCGGCTGTGTTTATACACTCGGATATGTTATTTATGTCAGTTGAGTCTGTCTCGCCTAGGCCTTTATCAAGTTTGGACTAGTTTATGACCTTAGTGGTCCACGTCTGAAACATTTCTAAGGGCGTATACACCTAGTACGTCTGGGCTGTGATTGTCAATTAAGGGATATCTGGTGGATGCCATAGGGGCAATGACTTCTTATGTTGAGTCGGTCAGTCAGGTGGTCTAGAATATTTCCCTTATTATTAATTTTGCGCGAGTTCCAACTCGAATGTTTCGGCCAATATGACCGAGTCCCTCGTTTCCAGCAGAGCCTTGAGATATTTTCTAGCAACGTTTTTGTGGGAGGGAGATACACGAATGCTATCGTGATTGGTTGATGGCCTGTTAGAGCCACCCGGCAGACTGACGCCTTTATGTTGGTCAGAGGAGGCGGGTTTATTGGAGTGCAGTGCAAGGACCTTGTAATAGATCAGAGTGACGCCCTTTGGGGATGTCACTCTGTCATTTCGTATGATCTGGTAATTAGCGATTTTGAGGTCGCGATGAAATGGTTTTAGAAAGGTCTCCTGTATGGCCAATATGTCTATCTGGTGATTTTGTAAAAATTGCCAGATGAGATCCATTTGCGATTTTAGGCCGTTCGCGTTGAAATACGCAATAGCCAGGGAGCGAGGTTTTTGCCTACCTGTGTGAGTGTACAAGTTGTGTGTACTAACCATGGCTGTTTTTACGCGGTGTTTGACGCGAGCATTGCCTCGAAGAAGGAGGCATGTTGGATCATAATGTTCATGGGTGTTTTAGCTGTGCGAATTTTATTCGCTACAGCGGAGATTTCTATGAAATTTATTGAGTTAAAGACGTTGCTCACGACTTGGGGATCGTTAGCAAGCAACGAGGGGATCGATTGCCCTGAAGGGGATAAAAGCGTGGACTGGGCTGCCTTGGAGGTGGCGGGGATGGATGCCTGAGAGGCAACCGTGGCCGGAGAGGCCTTATGGACTGGGCTTCAACGTCGCCAGTGCGGCCGTATTTATAGGGACTGGTGCACGTGCACTCGTTTACGTACACAGGTTCTTAAAAATTACAATAAGAGAAACAAATATTGCTTTTAACTAATAATTTCACTTCACGAAGTAACTAATTCATGATTAGTGAATCGGTTTTTAGAATAATAATTAATTAATTATTTTTAATAATAGGTGTATTGTTGCATCTGCGCCTATATACACAATGTAATTTATTTATATATACAATATATACTAGCTACGATCGTTTACACATCTCGCTTCTAGGAGTTTTTTTCACGCAACTACTAAAAGCCTGGAGTAAACCTTACCACACTGTTCCATTGCGGATTTTGCAGAGATTTGAGTTAGTGGCATACTCGTCTTTGTTTATAACAAAATAATAAATAAACTGGAGTTGAATGCTTAACTTGTACCCATGGAAAGGCGTGCGGTTGCTACTGCAGCCACTCTATGGTAGGTCATCGAGTGACATCAAATTTCTGTCTTATTATCATGTGAACATATTTTCGTTTTACCTCCATCCTGCACGTCCCTATTGGTCCTGTAGTTCGAAAACCGCTCGCTGTAATCGCGACGCCTCGTCATTGATTCCTCGGCCCGTTGTCGTTTGCGTTTCTCTGAACATGAATAACAAAACATTATCATTATCGCCATGTGTCTATCTTTGTCTACTGCTAGACATGAGTTAACGAATTCCCAGTAATATTTCGCATTGCCGTTTATATTTACAATGTTATTTCACGAACAGAGTGTTGTAAATCTTTCAAATAATTTATACCGTAAAGAGAGTTAACACGTTATCAACTAGTTTATCAGTAGCCGATGACTCACACTAAGTTACATGAAAAGTGTTTTATGTGAGATTTTGTGATAATGGTGATAAAATCTCAGTTCACCGTGGTACTGTATTATTGAAAATATGTTTAAATTAGTTTACTTTTAAATCCACATTGAGTATAATAAACAATTATGGTTGCCAACAAATATGTTGACTGCTTAGTCATTCGAGTGGTTTGCAAGCGTAAATGCTGATCGATTCTCTGAGTTCGATTCCAGGGTTGAATATCATTTGATTTTTCTGACTTAATATTTCTAGTGGGGGCTCGGAGCTTAGATTTGTGTTCGGTATATGGCAATGGGGCTTACCTCCTATTAAATGGTGGGCTATACAATTTGATAAGTAAATTTATACACGGGCATACACCCACGCACAAAAAGCAAAGTATTAGACTGAATTAATCATCTGGCTATGTTAAGGGAATGGAACATTACCTCTTTTAACGATCTCTCGCCCCTCATCCACTAAGTCCGTGGTGAGCTCGTCATCTCCCACAAACTGCTGAAAGCCGCACAGCGACAGGAGGCGGCTGCCCAGCGATAAGTAAGTAGCCAGGCACAGTAACACCACCAGCATCGGGAAGTAGATGTTGAACCCCTCCGCAATGATGCCTAGCACGTCCATGTGACCCATTATCTGAAAGCAAGAACCATAGTTTATACAATATTGCCAATATTATATATTAAAAATATTTCTTGTATCTTTCACCAGTTGTACATATTCTTAGTTTCATACTTTATTATTGAGTGCCTCGTTGGTCGAGTGGTAGCAAGCGCGACTGCCGATCGGGTGGTCCTGGGATCAAATCCTGGGTCGGGTACTATTGGATTTTTCTAATTTAGAATTTCTAGTAGTGACTCGGAGTCTGGATCTGTGACATTACGTTTTTTTTTTGTTTTATAATGGTTCACCATGTCCCACTACGTATTTCAGTTCTAGATAATGATTTATCTTTTGTTGTTGTTTATTTCAAGATATTACGATAGAGGGTTTATCTGATTGACATACTGGAGCAAAGTGGTCAAATGTGATTGATCTGCCACAGGTGTCGGTCGCAACTAGTAGTCTGTGAATGAATTTTTTTGAATTTAAAAAGCAATTCACTTGTCCAGTTTGAATTTATTTATTTAATTTTGAGGAGAATTTAAAATGTACATAGATTATCCATCATTTACTTTACCTGAGTATAATAGGTCTCCATAATCCTCTCCTTGATGACGTGCGAGTCCATGTGTATGAGACTGAGGAAGTTGAGGCACATGGCGGGCGTGAGCCTGCACACCATCATGCCGGAGAAGATGAGACTGTACTCGTTGGTCTGGTGGTGCGGCGCCAGGTAGTACAGGTTGAGGACTCGGATCTTGAGCACGGTGGAGTACGCGCAGTAGAACATGTACGCTATGATCACAGTTGATACTGACTGCAAAAGAACACATTTTTTTCACAAAAATTTTTCCTTTATTCCAATCATATTAAACATATATCTTGTGCAACATTTGTGATAATTAATGATATAAATTGTTAACAATATTTTTTAGCAACGACATTAAATATTGAAAATGAATATAATAAATGTCAGACATGAGATAAACAATGGTAAAAATTTTAGTATGTATAATTATATATATGTATATAGTTTTTAATTTTTTTTGCACAAAAGCTTTTAAGACACTAAGTATTATCAAATGTTTCTGGAATATTGGAAAAGGGATGATGTTTTCGATATTTTATTGAACTTTAACACTTTAAGGTTATGTTTAAAAGTTATGATTCATTTCTTCGTCCTACACTTGTAAGAGGGACTATTTTTGATGAAGACCAAACTGGATCTAGGTCGAGTACAATAAATTCGGCTACGTTCGTTAACCGATATGGCTTCACAATTTTTTTTCCATGCAACAACATAAATACTGATGGTGAAAGTTTTAGTTGCTCCTTGGTTTATTTTCAGCATATCCAAATCAAAATTCAGTTTGTACACGAACCAAACCATTTTTTTGTGCAAAGCCACTAAATAGCAACAGAAATGACTATCTGACTGGTCTTTATATCAATACACTAATATGATTGATTTATTAAGACAATAATTAGTTTCTGTTACAATAATTTATAAAGGTCTGCAATGAATTCCAGTTTAAATAAAAATAACTATAAAAAATAGAATCCTTAAAGATACTGGTTGGGTTCAAATCCATGGCGCGCGCCTCTTTACAAAAACTGCATTTTAAGTGTAAATATCACTTGCTAACGTTGAAGGAAAACATCGTGAGGCAACCTGCATACCTTAGAATTCATAAAAAAAAAAAATTCTAAGGTGTGTGAAGTCTGGCAACCCGCACTTAGCCAATGTGGCAGGCTACGTGCGTGTAACCCTCTTAATATGAGAGGAGACCCATATTCCAACAGTGGAATGACAAATGGGTCGATTATTATTTTTTGAAGATATTTACCACAATAGCCGCATAATTGTATGTCTCCTTCGAGGCTTTGACGATGTTGGCGAATATGGAGAGCACGGGTTTCTTGCTGAAGAACGTCACCTCGGACCAGACGACCGCCACGGATAGCAGGCACGTTATAACCGCCATTGTCTTAAGGAAGTACTGCTTCATGAAACACTCCCAATACCATTCTGCAATGAAAATAAAACGCCAGAAATGTCATTATTAGTTTCGAGGCACTAACGCCAGTCAGGCTTAAGATTTTGGCTTGATTCAGTGTTATGAAAATGTTTGTGAATAATGACTGTGGACAGCGTGAATTGATAAGAATAAAACGAACATATTAAACAGTAGAGACCCATACTAACCTATTAAAGGCGAATAGAAAATCCTTTGCACTCTGGGTCGAGGCGTATGGAAGGTGTGCTGGAACCGCTTGTCCGGGGAGCGCATGTTGGAGGCCACGTCTTCCAGGTGATAGATGCGCTCCAGCATCAAGCCCCATTGCGTCTCCGTGCGTTGCAGTACGTGCAGGGCTTTGATTGTCTACAGTTATAAAAGTAGGCTTGACAAACTTACTTTTGATGTAAATGAATTTAACTATATGAAAACAATGTCACATTATCGGTATCTGATACTAAAGAAGGCCGAACCTGCGATATACATAAATATATATTCATACTTGTTCTTCTCACAGAAATATTTTTGTGCGTGGAAATCATATACACAAACCCTAGTTCAGAAATCAAGGTCACTCTAACCATTGAATGAAAAACCCAGGCATAAAAAGTTACTAAAGTTATATTATAATTAGGTTTCTATAAAAAAAAAAAATTTTTTTTTATGAACTGATTACAGCAAAGCGACATAAATACATAAATAAGTACTTTTGAATTTGTGTTGAGTAAGCTGTTTTTCTTTATAACTACTAAAGCCTCAGCTAAGTACAATTTGAATATTACAACATAGAAGTACCATGTGTCTCTACACAAACATAATTAAGAGTGTTGTAATTAGGTACATTTTATAATCTTAAATTAGTATAAATGAAACACGTAGCACCATCTATCGCGCATTGAGAAGAACCTCACGCAATCATAATCTGTGCCATTGACTTTTCAGTATTGTCTATGAATCCGATTTGCGTCGTAATAAAGTTGTATTGTAAGAATGTGTGCTGTTTAAAATAAAACCTAAGTTAAATTATAAGTTATTATTATTTAATACAACCATTTCAACAAAGACGTTACCAACGATGTTTCACAACTAATATTGCAGAGTTTAATTTTGCAAATTTACTCGATGTATGCTGTACTGCATTTCCATAGCGAGCAACACGATTGTAAAACAGTTACGTAATTAAACATTAGCACGAATTATGCTGAAACCATTAAAGCCTGACGTCATTTTCCATTTATAGGCTCGACTGGGATGAAATAGTAGAATAGAAAACGTTATTATTTTAGAACTGAACTAATTTTTGGTTGTAAGCGATACCTTCTTATGCAAGTTGATTAGCGATTTAAAGGACGGCGACGTGGGTCGCTCTGGGGGTGCTCGGGAGTTGAGTCGATCTCGTAGCTGTATTGGAAGCTTCTGTATGATTGTCTCTACGTGCCTGTGCAGGGGATGGGTGGGTCCGACTGCTGCCGTCACTGAATTTAGACTCTGAAACAGAAATGTTCAATTAAACTGCGGTATACCCACAATAAATTACTGCAATGAATGCAGTTAATGCCGAATTTAGTATTTTTTAATATATGTCTATATATATGGTATTTTATTATAAGTGATGTTTGGTTGGTACGTAATAATATAATAATCAGTTTAGATCAATGTCTTTGCTAAATAACACATAACATTATGTGTCATGTTTACTCGCAATGATAACATATCTCTCTTTGTTTTTACTATCTATAATTCACAACTGAATTTAATTGATTTACAAATCATACACAAAAAATATTGGGATGCATTATTCAGTAATGTTTTACTGTGATTTAAAATTTTTATCATCCTTGCCACATTTTAAACATTTGTTAAGGAAAATTACAACTTATTCTGCTCTTTTAGGTTTCCAATAAAAATTTTTGATCATTATTTCTATTATAGTTTTATTTATAAAAAGTCACTGCACTGAAAATATTACAAATAACAAAGACATCATCAAAATAACTAGGAATTTTAGTCTGTTTAATACTTTACCAAAATATCACATAATTTAAATGTATGTCATACAAAAATGAAGTTCTTGTGGGGAGTAACATTACAATCTTATTGTAACACAATCATACTGTATTGTACATATGTATCATATTGTATTGTACATTTCATTTACAAATATAAGAACTTAATCCAACTTCGAGTATAATGTAATAAAAGATAGAACAGAATAACAAAGTAAAGTTTAGTCCAAGACTTTATATGTGCATATTAATAATTACGGCCACCTATTCCATAGGACTTAACCGTAACTGTTGAAACATGGGAATGTACTGCACTCCTCTGCCTACCTCTTCTGGGATTATAGGCATGATGTTACATTACAGCTAATATGTGAATGAACATATTTAGTTTCATTTAATATTGTGTGTGTAGCAATACATGAGTAACTCCTACCTATTCATATGTAGAGTAATGAATATCAAGTTTACTTGTAATTCTGTGAAATTATTAAATAACTATAGTGAGTAATCAATGTATGAAGCAATACTCACATCTAATATATCATCTACAGTTTCTTCAGCTTCACATTTATCTGTGCTCAGTTTAGCTATTTTGAAATAGCTGTATGTTAAAGTATAATTTTTCTTCGAATTGTTCCATAGATTCCTTGGTACTTCAACTAAGGCATAGCCGAGAAGCAAGATGAGTAAGAATAAACCCCATGTGTTACTTGCTGATGATGCAATTGCTTTGATTTTTGATCCATCTAGGTATACTCCTGGTTTTAGGGCAATATAAATAAGAAGTACACCACAAATGAATAGGTAGGAGCCATAATATATGGCATTATCCACTAAGGCCGACTTCAATTTGCCTTTAACTGTAAAATCTCCAGCTTTGCTGTATGACTGCATCATTGGCATTATTAACCTGAAATACAGATAGATGTTTAGGTTTGTTGGAAAGTTAGTCTCTGTTGAGTGTTATTAGTAGTCTTCAATTAAAGCTACTTTGGCATTTTCAATATTATTTAAGAAATGGCTGTACACAAGTTTCTGAATACAGAAGTTAACCAAAATAAACCCTTCATTTTATGAATATAAAAACCTATTTACTATGCAAGCATGATCAGTGCAATATTAAAATTCAACAGTACAACTTTTGTTGCAGATCAAATTCGATTTTGAAAAAACTTTAGCATTGAACAGTAACTTAACATAAGATAAAACTGAATGAAAATTAATACTATACGTTACCAGGTCAAACATTGTGAAGTCCAGTACACAACTCGCCAAAGATTGGGGAAAACAGTGTCTGGAACAAAGCTCCATGGCTTGTGGCATTGGTTTCCAGGCGGCACTACTGTGGTAGATTCGTTGGTTGATGTTGGAATTGTCAGTATATTTGTTGTGTTATCTTGGAGGCATTGGCGGTAAACAGTCTGTAAATACAATTGATTATCAAAAATATTAATATTACCCTTGGAGTAGACATATTCTAGAGACCGCATCTTGGTAAACATAGTGTAGGGCGCCCACCAGCTAGGTGGAGTGTCGATATATGAAAAGTGGCTGGACCTGGCAGCAGTTTGATGCGACAAGCTGAAGTTCAAGCTCAGTGGCGTGTTATTGGAGAGGCCTATGTCCAGCAGTGGATGGGAGTAGGTTGATGATGATGATGAATATAAATATAGCGTATTAGGCAACTATATAAAAGTAAATACAAAAGTAAAACAAAAAATAAAAAGACAAGCAAGCATCTTATGAGGTTTTCTTCGTTAACCTCCCAAGCATGAGATTAAGTGGATGTATGTTGCCTGCCTACCCTGTTTAGTTATTATAGAGATGTACACAATATTTTCAAAACACCTAGGAAACATTACATGAAGGGAAATAACTCAGTGAGTTTAAAAGAGTAGGTTCAGAGAAATTACAGTATGTTTCAAAGAGAAAGTTAAAATATTGACTAAATATAAACAACATCAACCACAATGTCATCAGGTAAGACCATAACACATTTAAACATTTTAAATACAAAATTTTCAAATGTATTCTATAAAATTTAAATATCAAGATGTCAAGAGAATCAATGTTGGTATGACTTGGACTCCCAAGTCATTTTGCCTGATAAAATGAGATTTCTTGTTTTTCTTTATAATTATGCTATTAAGAGTACATCAGTTTATAGTCTCATTTTTGATTGCATGATAAAATTTAACTTCACACAAGTAATCCCCTTAGAGGTTGGCAGAAAATTGTAGTACACTTGTACTATTGTGATCCTATTAATTTACAACAATATATTATCCAATAGCTTCTAATTTCTCAGTTTTATTTACTTCATGCAGCTGGATGAGATCTACAGAGGGTCAAGTGTTGTGGCACACCTTGGGAAAGGCCTATGTCCAGCAGTGGAATGGAAGAGGCTGACATGATGATGATGATTTATGTTATAATAACTAAACTAAATAAACATTTCAATTGATGCTAGCCCTATACTTGTGGCATTGTTGAACCATTTTACATAACAATTAGATTATCCAGTCAATGCACTAGGAGTTATCTTAATATAAAGAAACCAAATCATTAACAGGGCTCAAATAAGGTTCGACAATAAAAAACAAACTGTGCTACATATATCTTATTAATAAAATACTGTGTTAAATAGAAGAAAAAAATTGAATTTTCGTTATATTAGCAATTATTACTCACTGATGACACATCCAAAGGCAATATGAACATAATAACAAATGAGAAGTACCATGCCGTCAATACCGACACTGTTACCAATATATGATTTCTATAGCAGTCTCCATATCTGTACAAGAGCGAGGCAGCTAGTACGAAGGCCGATATAATTTCTATCACAAACAAGGTGTACACCATCTTGATAGTTATTGCAATGCGTAGATGGATATCTGTTCAGTATTATTGGTTTTTCTTCGCGGTTTTTTGTTTTTCTTTCCACACTCGCGCTGCTTCGTGTTGGAGCTGCTCAAAACGTATCTGCGTCGTGGTCTTTAATGGTAACAGTTTAGGCCGTTCTATTTCATACTCCGCTGGACATTCTTCGTAAAACAGAATTCCCGTTTCAGGTAAAATTGGATCGAACTCTATCGTAGCCTGATCCGACTTCGACTCAGACATTTTAGGTGTAATGTATCACCATCACAGACATGGTTACGATTAATATTTATCACAGTAACCAACGAAAATAAATAACATGAAATAACCAAATATGAACGTGATTCTACAATAATTTTCTTTTAAATTGTCCAACAAACAAATCACTCAATTTAGACTTTAAGACTGATATAACACAGATAACTAAAATTTGACAACTGTGTTGCATTCACAGCACAAATCTTTCTAGTAAAATTGTAAACATTAGAATATTTTCGAATAGTTAGATTTATTAGTATTCAGAAGAATTGAAGAAAAAAAACGATTATATTTCATTGACTTTCGAAGTGACTTGAATTTTTCTTTGATGTCAATTCTATAAAAGTTATGCCATGGAAGTGTATGTAACTAAATTCGTAAACATGTTAACGTCATTTTAAGCCAAATTACTGATAGATGAATGGTAATGTTAAATGTATATTGTATATCTCATGAGTTAACATAATTATGAACGGAACGGATCAAATAAATTATAATGAGGGTACAAGTCAGTTGAAGAGTTGCACGCTCATTATAAGATTGTATTACGCTTCAATTACTATCGCTTTCATACTGTTGCTATAAAATTATTCTAAAAATATTTTCTTATATCGTACGTGAAAGGAACTTCGTTATCCATTATGTGAAGTAAGAGACGCCAGTGTTATTTCTTCAATTTGTTTCGTTTAAATTAAAATTGTTTAGGTTACCGATACCACTCTAGATGTATGTATACACGCACGCACGCACGCACGCACGCACGCACGCACGCACGCACGCACGCAAACATACACACACATACATATACATACATGTGCACACACACACACACATATATATATATATATATATATGTATATATATATATAGGTATGTAGGGTTGTATGTATGTAGGTGTGTATGTAGGGTTGGGTTGTGTTGGGCTGGGCTGGGTTAGGTTAGGTTAGGTTATATACATATGTACGTATATCTGGGATATTAAATTGTGATTTTCGGCACCTCTAACTGTTTATGTACAATTTTATACCTAGTACTAAACATTGTAGTTTCAATTTAAATATCTAATTTCAAACGAATTTAACCATGGCTATGTCTAGCTCTAAATAAAAGATTGTTCAAGGAATTTTTTGATTACTTCTTAACATTGTTATTGTATATAGTGTGATTCTCCCACTAACATCACAAAAAGCGTAGTACTTCAACTTGAGACTCTACAGAAATATTTATAACGTTTTTAAAATTCAATGGACTTCGTAACTCAAAGTATAAAATTTCACTTAGCTCTAACGCATAGCCGTTTCGCGCGTAACGCTGCAAACTACCTGTCTAGAAGAAGCTTTAAGAAAACTAGCGTCTGTGCAGCGCTTTTATTGCTTAATAAGTTCTGGTGCATTCGTTTGACTGTTTTACGTAATTGGAAGGTTTCATTTTGAAAAATAATCCTTTTAACTAGTCAGAGTGATTATTGTTTAACATGAAACTTTAATTGATATGTTGAATTATGGAATTTATAATATTTCGCTCCAACATATGACTTAGTATCTACGAGGTAGAATTCACATTTGACCCAAGGAGAATCCGCAAAGTTCAGTTTTGGCCCCATTTCTATTTCTGATGTATTCATGATCTATGACATAATGGTAGTAAGTAATCATGAGATGGTTTTGTTTGCTCATGATATTCTAAATATATTCAAAATACGTAACCTAAGTAACATCAAGTCCGTAATTCCCGAAGACGTAGGCAGAGGAGTTTATTACACGCCCGCGTTTCACTAGTTGTGTTATACGTTCCACGATACAATAGCTATGAGCCAAACTGAAACACATTTTAATATACTTAATGTATTTATCTGATATCTAAGTCTTTTGGAACCTACCTGATAAAGCGAATAAATGATTATTTTAGCCGCGCAAAAAAGTAACGTTTTGTTTCATTGGTACTACGCTAATTATCTGTGATTATAAAATACGTAAGTAAACAAAGTTTGAGTTCGGACTACGATTCGAAATTCGAATTCGGGCGTTCTCGAGGTCCATTAACGTACAAGTGTGACTTGCACAGCATTTCTTACTCATACTCTTTTAACGTTTCGCTGTTGGAGCCGAGTCATCTCAAAGATTAAAAAGATTTCAAACGGAAGTAAAATATTATGTACAGTCATAATTTCAAGACTTGTTAGACATTTCAAAGATTACGCGATTCGACAGAGACTATGAATACTATTCTATGATAAGTAAT
This sequence comes from Croniades pieria auraria, assembly GCA_018248815.1. Lineage (NCBI taxonomy): Eukaryota > Metazoa > Arthropoda > Insecta > Lepidoptera > Hesperiidae > Croniades > Croniades pieria. The sequence continues at coordinate 12,992 of DWJK01002769.1, forward strand.
AATAATAATAACGACGAATTTATAAGTATTTTTTCATGGTAATCAATATATGTAGATATTTCTCAAATATTTTTACCAAATTAATTGCGCGTAATGTTGGCGTACATATATTTCGTCATAATAGCCTATATACGAATGTAAATATTGCGGTGAAGTGATTAATCCTTTCATTTGGGGGATTACTGCCGTTATCACCTCACTCGAATTTCGCCAATTTTAATAGAGTATCATATTAATATCATAATATCTAAATACCTATCGAACGAAATAGTTTTTAATCAGTTTTGAAAGTTGACTGCGAAAGTTTATTTAAGAACTTTTAATTGTAATGATAAGCCCTTAAATCTAGTACTGATTTCTGCTTTAACAAACATAAGGTGAAAATTTGCATAAAAGAAATTTGAGGCGTAGGTACTTTTTGCTCCAGCAATGAATGGATGGCAACGTGGTAGTGTAGTCAGCATATCTGTTGAGCGCGAAGACTGTCGAAAAGCTTTAATAAATACCCAAAAACATTTAATTTTAATATTAATTTTATGACCTCATATTTTTTTTATTCAGATAGTGTAAATTTGACGTTTGTCCGTAATATACGCCGGTGCCACAGATTCAAAAAGGCTTTCCTTACCATACGCTACGTCAATGTTTTAAGATACAAAAATCTCCACGATACTAAAAAACTATAAGATAATTAAATTATTTATTCTTTCATATTCTACTCATACTATATTATTGTTATATGTAATATTGTCACGACAATACTGTTACGGAGTAGACAGAGGGAACTCGATGCCAAACATCTGTATCATTATAGAATGCATGCTTTTTTATTCATAACTGTCTTAATAGACGTACATATAGTACCCGGCATTAATTAATGCACTTCGATGCTTAGAACGAAACAATCGGTTAGCTTCGGCTTCGTAGAGCGTTGTCTCAGTCGCATGAAACACTAACAGTCCGGTATCTATTAAGAGCTGTTATAAAAAAAAAAAAAATTGTTTCTAAGATGTGCTAAGTCCGCCAACCCGCACTTGGCCAGCGTGGAGGACTACGGCCTTAACCCTCTCAATATGGGAGGAGACTCATATT
>DWJK01002770.1:0-14080 GCA_018248815.1 Croniades pieria auraria
GTGAAGTCCGCCAACCCGCACTTGGCCAGCGTGGAGAACTACGGCCTTAACCCTCTTAAAATGGGAGGAGACCCATATACCAACAGTAGAATGTTAATGGGTCGATTATTATTATTTATAATCAACCTACAACCGTCCACTGTTGGACACACACCTCTCCAATAGCACTCTACTGAGCTCGTTCTTTAACTCTCAGCATCCAACCGCTACCAGCCGCTTAGCGAATGATAATAATAATGCCATATTTTAATTATTGTTCTGGTATACAGAATGTATGATATCCTATTTCCACAAACCTGTAGTTCAATAAAGATCAAAGAACATATCTATCACCATGTTGTTATGAAAATTGCACGAAAATTTACCCAAATCGCTAAAAGAATTTAACGATTATAGAGTATACGTGGAGTAGATTGGCTTATTAAAAATTAATGTGATTTAGTAAACTACATATTATCTCGACAGGTAGTAATTGAGTTCGCTCCTCAATAACATCTACGCTTGCGATAAATTTTCGTTAACGATTCTCGCCTAGAATTTCCGTTGATACATTTTCACTGTTTGAATTTAAATTCAGCAATTACGAATAAGTATATACCTCAAACTCGTATTAAACGATATTAACTGTAAATAAATCTTGCGTGAGTAGTCTAACTTCGTTAATTACTTTTGAATAATAAATATCGCTAAACTTGAGCTTACCACACATGGATGGTCCTTTTGTGCCCCCTGGATTTCCACATCGCTGAATTTTAATATCTCCACTCCCCGACTTCTCGCCCTTTGATGTGTGGATGGCGAAACCTCCTTTATTGTCACCAATTTGCGAAGACATCTTGGAGATTGATCCAGAAGTAGATTCGCTTTCTTATCGTCTTCGCAAACTACTATTGACATTTCAGCTATAAAATATGAAAAAATTGTTTTAAAGTTGTCATAAATTGTACATAATAGAAAAGCTTAAAAGCATCTGAATAGATAACATGAATTGAAAATTCGTGTCCTAAAATATTCATCCTTTTAAACTTAGATATAAGTGTCTATGAGGTCCAGTTACTTTGTAACAAATCTTTGGCTTTAACTCCTAAAAGATAATCCTTTTAACTATTTGTCACATAGCAGACAATAGCGTATTATAATATCATTATAATCAACATCAGTCTCTAGATGTCCACTGCTGAACATATGTCTCCCCTAATCGGCGCCACTCCTTCCGATCCTGGGTCTTCCGAATCTAGCAGCTTCCCACTGCCATTCATAAGCTCAAAGTCGCTCAACGAGCTATGGAGACAGCTTACCTCTGAATTTCTCTTCTTTATTATAATATGGTAATGAGAAATATCTACGATTCAGATCTCTGTTAATCATTTAAAAAATCCATAATTTACATCTATATTTTAAAAAAACTGTGCTCGTGTGGAGCACGAAGTTATATTGAAAATTGTTCATAGATTTAAACGCCCTTGAGTGTTTAATTTAGCCTTAAGTAAGACTAAATTTAGTCACTAATAATATAAGTTACTTCGCAATTTATTTACAACATTCAATAGGTACACAGTGTCCCCAAGTACTTGTTACTCTAATTATAAATGAAGATTCATTGGGATAAGCAAATTCCTTGTTGAGCTTAGCGTTTACGAAAAAAGAATAATTACTTTGATTAATAATAAAGGCACAGGCGTTGGCTCCTAATGTATCATACAGAGGCACCACAACCATGGAATAGCAGTAGGCACCCTGTTCGGCCATCACCCATTCCGGGCAATTTTGTGAGTAGATACCTGGAAAAGAATACAGACATAATTATGTATATATAATGTTTGATACAAAGGAGAAACATACGAAGATTTTATTAAATAAAAAAGGAAATATAAAATCAATTAATTGAATACATTTAACGAAATTTCTCAGAAACAATGACATTCAAGTCACTCACCCACGAAGGTGCTTTGGCCCGGGGAGAGGCCTTGGCATATAAGGCCCGAACCGAAGTTTTTCGCTCGCAGCAGGGTTTCATTATAATTTTGCCATATATATGGCTTATTTGGTCCCTCACGCCAACCGAGACAGTTGCCATTATCTAAAGAAAATTAATAAAGCACAATTGCTCCTTATCAAGTATATATAATGAGGCACCGGCCTTGAAAGGTGCGAATAAGATTTTTATACCCATTTATCATCAGACAAATCTAGCAGTAAAGTATCGGAATATTCCACCCATTCTCGTCAACTTTGTAAAGCAGTGAAGTATTCCTGTTCTTTTATTTTTATCGACTTACTAAAGACAAACTGCATACAAAATAGAACAACAAACACTAGTTGATTCAACCACTCTACTAGCACAAATAGCGTTTAACTGTATCCTATAAACCAGTTCGCAGATGATGTTAACAATATTTTGTAATGCACTGGTATTATCATACTTGTCGTTAACGAGCGGAAATGAAAAGGGAAAAGAGGTGGGTTCTAGGATTGTGCCTTGAGGCACTCCCAATTTTGTAAAACTGTGTGAACTGTGCTTGTAATGTTGTAAATATTGCAACAGAGGCTAATGCTCTTTGTTTTACGCAGTAAATGTTATAACAATGCTTTGATTTGTGGCTTTTTATTTTCATAAGCTTTAAAAATTATTCAAGGAAAATTTTGCACATATATTTTTACTTACTTGATTCTTTTACGCCTCTACGAAATGTTTCATAAAGTGTGCGTGTATCGTCGTGAAGATATCTCAGGTAACGACCATTCTTTGCTTCTTTGTAGAATTTCGAAACTCTGACCATTTCCGGCCCCTGGTATTAAAAAAATTAATATAACGTATTTTACAAAGAATACATTTTAAATTTATCTAGAAATAAGTACATGCACATACATATGCACTCAAATAAATTAAAATAGTCATTTATACGTTCGTCGCTTGAAATTATTTAAAAATTTAAATATACAAAACACTTCTCTGTTGCTGGGTTTTTAGAGTTCAATGTTCTGAATCCTTGCAACGTGCCGTAACGTAATTACCTGTAATCCTTTTAACATATAAAAACCACCGAAGATCAAATTACCAGCCACATGCTTGAAAGAAAAAATATTGCAAATATAATTCCATTCTGACTAAAATTTATTCGCAAACTTGACTGCGTAAAAAAACGTTGAATCACTAGAATGTTATGCAAATAATATTCCGTTAACCTAATGACATATTTGGCTCACAATCTTGGTATTTCGTCTCGAAGCGTGGAGGAGCACTCTTACACATTACGGTATAGCGTTATTGTGGAGTGTGGTGATAAATAGAACGAAGAACGGGTTACGGTCACTTATGGGAACGATGAAAAAAACTAAGAGATGAAGCTTATCCAACGTAATGCGTAGGCTTAGTTCGTGTGCAGCAAATGATGCGTAACTTGTTTTAAGAGATTAAATTCATTCGTTCTGTGTAAAATAAGTCACACATGATATATAAAATGTACTCAACATTTAGTAATAAGAAAAACGAAGGTCATCGCTAAATAAAATTATTTTTAGTATCATTGTGCAGTTTTAATAAAATGTATGCGTCACTCACGCTATTACTATCCTCTAGGGATTGTGGGAGCGAATATCAGTATATAAATACAATGAAGTGAATGTTCGAGGCTTAAAATATTAAAATATTAAAGCTACGCAAAACTGATAATACGATCGTATTATAATACCTTTACTTTTTAAACATAATAAGCGCCCCGCATATGAAAATTTTTGCAAGGTTCTCATCGAGTTAGCCTTGTCAGTCAAACATCTAAACTTTTTTCTCACGTAAATAACAAAATATAGTAATGAAATCATTGAATTTAATGACAAATTTAATAGGAACGTTAGCGTATAAGATCACGTTACGAGCACGGAAATTCTTTGTCATTTAAACGTCCCTGCGATGTCAAGTATTTCTAAAATATCTCCGTTTTGACAGCAAGCAAACTTTTGTGTGGTCGTTCCGAAAATAGCCTAGATGATTTATTAATAATACATTTGTTTCTTGTACATTTATTTATTTCATTAATAATGACAGTCATTAAAATGGCTACTGGAATTTATTCGTTAAAGGTTTTAATTCGTCGAAGCCGGCGTGTTTGCATGAAGAGAATGACATGACAGTAATAATAAAATCGTTTTATTAGAGGTATGTGACACAGGCGAGACAGCGAATTTAGTTCGTACGTAATATTCTTATTGATATAAGATATTGATATACTATTCGACGATTTGAACTGTACTAATATAATCGCGTCTCATGTTGTTGAACCCAGAAATAGCGAGGTTGACATTCGTGTTTGTGTTACACGTTATGTTATAAATATACTCGTTCACACAACTGTCGCCACATTTTTATTACGTTTACAGTGACCAATTTCCTAATAACCTTGTACACTTTTCCAAGATTACGCGCGTTTCGACCAAACCGTTATATATTATTTTAATACAATTTTTTCATCGCGTCATGTTTTTTTGTAAAAAAACATGACGCGATGGAACGATTATATTTATATTTTGCATTATGCTTTGATATTATTTTTAATGATATGACACGAATATGACATTATTGTCTTAGAGATATGCATCACAAACAATTATGACTCAGTTCTAACAAAATACTGTAGTAATTTTGTCGCAATTTTTTAAACACACTAACGACAAATCGTCGATATAGAAGAGAGCGATGATCAGAATGTATCACTGGTCAATGTTTTCAGTACAGTCAGTGATATATGTTTTGGCAAATAACCAACTTTATCACGGGACTACACCCTATTGGGTAGCGGAGTTCTTTATGCATTACCGATTCGTGCTATTGCAAATCACACGATAACAGGCCTAGCTGGCGCAGCTATGAAAGAGCAAACAATTTTCTCAACAACGAGAAGAGTGCCATCTTGTTCGATTTTCTGCGGTGCTATGAAAAGATTGTGACGATGAACACGTTCACTGGAATCCTAATGGGTAAAGGGGAGAAATAAATTTGTTTTAATCATGAATGCATAAACATGTCCGTTTTGTACCGTAAGTTTTGTTCTCAGATTTATACGAAGATTAACATAATGAAACGTATAACATGCGTGACCACACGCTGACAAATAACAGTTTTATTCAGACAGATTGGTATTTAACAAATTCATTTTAAAACACAAGAGTTATTTGTAGTTCTAAATTGTAAGTAAGTTGTGTTTTTTTAATGTTGATTTTATACATATTAAATATAATGATATAATAATTTGTACAGACATATTGCGATTTTTAAATCGTGATGATTCAACACCGATTTTTCTGCGATACGTAATATGTATTATAAGTATTTGTTTGTGTATATATGTATATACATATGTATATTTAGAAAGATATATGTATTTTTGAGAGATGTCTATACATATATGTTAATATAATTTATACATAGAGTATATCTATACATATATGTATAACATTATATTTTATACTCATATATATGTTTGTAATAATGTGTATGTAGTAGTTAATTTATGTATCGTATACATATGTATTGTTGTATACATATATATTATTGTTGTTCAAATATTTTACTTTATATATGTTAGTTATTTAACCCTATTGTTATTACTATTATATTTTTTCTTTTTAATGTTCTTTCTTAATTTTCTTTTTTTTATTGCACCTGCCTTTTTATTTTGATTTGATACTATTCTCCAAGGGTTGACTGGTGGAGAATGCCATTAGGCATTAAGTTCGCCCTTTGTTATGCTTATATATGGTGTTCAATAAAGAGTAAATAAATAAATAAAATAAATAAACATCTGAACATAAAATCGCTTGAGCATGTAAATCATATTTATATCTGACGATGGCACGTTTATATAAGGTTTTGAACTTGGGCTTTCGCGATGATATCGTGACGAGTGTTTGCGATTGATTCATAAATTAGGTCAAAATTCTAATATAAAAGTATAAGTGAAATCCAATTATAAATTCATACGTTGAACGTGGAGTTTAAAATATAAATGATATTTTAAAAACTTCGAATAAAAATAGTTAACACGTGGACCATAAATATAAAGATGTACCTACCTAATCAAGTTAATTTAGAAAGTGTATCAATAAAACATGGAACGAAAAAAAAATATGATCACGCGAACGTGTCCCGTGACTCGTCTGGATAGTTTGCCAAAAATTTAAAAAACGTTCACAAGTAGAGTCATTTCAGCTTCCCCATGTCTTGAGACATTTGTTAGTAACTATTATTTTCGACGGTTGCTAAGCTCTTGTGGGTGTGATCGTAAAAATCATTCCACTACAGTCGATGCGATTTCACTCGTATCTGCAGCAGAAGTAGCAGTGACCGTCGCGTGTTTTATGTCAACCCAATGGAAATATGCTAGTTTTACGAACATTTACAACTCGCACCGTGTCCAAACTGTTAAACATTTAAATTTTATTACTGAAACCAATTACCGGCTCATTAAAACCGCTTTATAGGGCATTTTCATAAAGCACCGGACCGTAAAATTGAATGCATGGAATGAATGGATCTTATTTATTTTTAGTCTGAAAAAAGTAAACAAAATATCAATCTCAAAGTGAGAACCAGTCTCAGCTACATACATTTCATCGACAACGCAAAAAGAAAATGAACGCATATGTTCAGTTGAAACATACATTACCGGAGATCATAAATCAACTTAGAATACACAAACCGAGTAATGCATACACGTAAAGAAGACTTTCATTAATAATCAAATTCTGTGAGACGACCACGGGATTGAGTGTTTTGTGTTTAGTGTTACGCCAACTACTCGCAGATGTTATTGAAATAAAAATTATGGGTTCTTTCAGTAGACGTAAAAACGCAATTATAACTGTGATAGCTCGGTAGTTTAAAGTTCGTAAGGTTCTGCTTTCAAATCTCGTCACACACTTGTTTTTGTTCAAAAAATATTCGCATTTAAAATATTAAATGTCATTTAGTTTAAAAATTAAATGTAATAATGTCATTCGCTGGAACGACAAAGAATAAAATTGTGAGTAAACCTGCACGCTTTAGCATTTTTTAATCAACGTGTTGGCTAGTCGACCAATGTAACAGGTTATGGTCTTAAGCCTTTTCATCTGAAGAGGTTCGTGTCGAGACGTGAAATAATAAAAGAGCTTTTTTTTGAAGATGTATGTGTCAGAGATGATGTAGAAGTCACAGTGCAATGCAGCATACATGTGTAGTGAAATGCAATAATCAGTTTTCATGTTATATATTGAACTGGTAAAAAATAATTGAGATTGTCATAGTTCAATTTTAGAATTTACAAGTTTTATACGTAGATATTACAGAAAACAAATGACAACAGGTGATACATTCATTAAAAGTTAATTTTAGCAACGGAATTTTCTAGAGGTTATTCTATTTTTCTTTTATTAATCGGTCGATGGTATTTAGTGGACACCAAGACTTAATGATACTATCTTAATAGTGCACCTTTGCCAACTATCAGAGCGTCATCACGTTTACACTTGAAAAACATTTGCAGTGATTTCTTTCGAAATTCGTATACAACGTTTGTGCTGACTACAGCTAAATATCTTCAAACATATCAAGTGTAACACATTCCATAAAAATTGTTAGACGGCAGCTGAACAAAGATAATAGATTTGAATTTTAAAATTCTTGACATTGCGTTTTTCCCGATAAAATGTCTATCCCAAAAGCTGTGTTAAATTCGATATCTTATGCATTTTATGTCAAATACTTGTCAGGCTTAAAATCAAATATTTTTCTTGTTTTTTTTTTGTGTTAGATTCACTTACTTTGATAGGTTCAGACTGATCGTTAAGATTTATCGGTGGGCGGAGCGGGGCCACCCCGATGCAGCAATCGCAACAGGCCATACTTTCAAATGGTTGTTACACATAAAAGGCACAATTTGTCCCGAATCAGTTACAAAAATCAACACTGATGTTCCATTGCGCAATCGGAGTCGTCGTTCGCGTTCGATATCACTTGCGTAACGTTTATATCTATTAAAATCTATTAAATCACAAGACACTGAAAAATATCAATGTGCGAGTTCCGGAATTTGGCGAATAGCGAAATTTGTCCGAGTGCCGTCACTTTCGCTAAAGAGTTCTGGATACTGACATGGGAGTAGCGAGCAGGGCAGCTATTGGTACAATGAGTTAAAAATACCGCTCGAAGATGCGCTCTGCCAACTTTGAAGCAACTGTACGGTTTAGGACAACTTGAACTTTGATACCACGTTATAAAGGGGTTCCCTTTCGACAGTTGTCATACCTACTGAACGTATATATAAATAGCTGTTAAATAAAATCTATACAATATTACTACACCGCTCTTATTATATGAGCATTCCGATCATTGACCTTTAGATTGACATTCAGACCAGAGAACGGGAATGGAGTAACAGAATACAGATTTTCAACAGCGTTGTCAACATGTCTGTCTGGAGTATACAGAATTTGTTATCTTGGTATATCTACCAAGCAGATAAATGAACATAACAAATTGATTGTTTTGTGTTCTGTCGTTACTCCAAATCAGTAGTAACGCACTATGTAGATATTTTTATGTAATTTCACCCTTATCAATCGTTCACCTGTGTCACACAATTTTTATCGCTACTATTTATTTTATCGGTCATGAACTTTAAAGTATCTGGGGCGTAGTTTATTTCCCTTTTATTTTATTTAGTGAGAATGTTTAACAACTAATATGAACGGAACAATATTTGACTTTTCGAGATTCAATTAGCATATTTTTTTACCTAATATCCACTTCACTTCTTGACATATTGAAAGCGAGCACGATTATCATAAGTATATTACTAACTGCTAGTAATATAATTTACAAATACTTCCAAGCTCGTAGATATGTTAACGAAATTGACCGTACACATGATTTTGCGATATCATGTCCAATTGGGAACAATTCTTTACATTAAGTTTAAAATGCTATCTAACACGATTCATTTAGTGGAAATTATCTCAGACTCAGTATTATTCATCTAAAACAATATTGCTTACCGGTTCTAACAGGCTCTGCTCGTGCAAAGTGACGAGAGGTTTTTCAGGCTTGGGCCGCGTGCTCAAGTAGAACGCGGAGGCGGCGGCGACGCCGGTCAGCGCCAGCGCACCCGCGGACCCACCCACCATCCAGAGGTACTGGTCGATTTCGCTTACTGCAACAATATAATAAACATCGTTGAGATCATAGCGTATAATGTCGACACACGGCCGGACACTCCTTAAATCCAGTACGATGTCGCGGCACACCTCGGGGAACCCAGTTCCTAGTTATTACTTACTGACTCTACTCCTTTTAATCCTACTCTAAAACAGTACAAAAGAATTTAGCTTTTGATGTTCGCGTATAATATAAACTGTTCTAGTGTTACCGAAGGAAACCTGTTACAGTCAATTCGACAATAATTAGCGATTTATCAACCCCATATATTTATAAATAAGTTGTTAGTACAGTCGAGGGACGTTTTGAAAGTTAAAGTTATGACTAGTAATAGTCGCGTTTTTTGTACATTGTACCTATATATGTACACAAATTATATTGTTCTCTCGTGGAGCCTCTCCTGGCGGTGTTGGGTGGGGACACACAAAGACAGGTACAGAAACAGCAAAAAACAAATTTATAATGTTAGACGTGTGGCCGACTGGGGAGCCATTGAACTTCTCATATATACCTTATTAAAAATCCTTAATTATGTCATATACATTTCTAACGAGTAACTAAATATTCATGTAAATATAATCTGAAAATGTTTTAACGTCATTTGTTCCAATACGTTATAAACAAATTCTAAAGAACTCAACAAGTAACACATACATATATCGACTGCCTCGTTAGTCGAGTGGTTGCAAGCGCGACTGCCGATCGGGAGGTCCTGGGTTCAAATACCGGCTAGGATACTATTGGATTTTTCTAATTTAGAATTTCTAGTAGTGACTCTGAGTTTGAATCTGTGCCCGGTGTATGGAAATAGGTTCTCCACCTATTCTATGGGACTTAAACGTAACTGGTGAAAAGTGGGGGTGTTCTACACTCCTCTGCCTACCTCTTCAGGGATTCCAAGCGTGATGTTACGTTTTACTTTAACAAAATAATAACGCAGGTGACTAAGGTAGAATTTTTCCTTTCGGCATTTATTATTTACCTATGATGTTATATTTTTGCTATTATATTATTGTGCAACTTTTGAATGATATAAAGTTTAAATTTTAAATTACGAGTCAATTTAGCCAGTGTAGTACATCATGTTTTTAATCAATGAATTTAAAAAATAGTTTCGTCTTTATGTAACAATGGCTATCGTGGTCATATTATAATCCAGATTAATAGATAGATAGATATAATACTAACAAGAAAGTATTTCTAAAGCTATCTACACGATGTTTTTGCTGTCGCTCCTCACGCGCTTCTCATTTATTGAACAATGGGAATATTAGATTTCTAGTGACAGTTATTTAAAACTCTCTAGTTCAGATCTTAGATTACTGTTATTCGCGTTACTGACGCCGGCCGATTTCACTCAACGCCACACAGAGAACAATGGCAACACTCATACAAACACCATCTTTTGAATTAAGAACATACAGTTCTGTTTTTACACCATAATATAGGTATATTAAATAAGACGTGCAATTGTAATACAAATACACGTAACTTTTAAGTTCTCCTTGGTTTATTTATGATTTCATTGTGCATTAACAAATTATAGAATACATTTATAAATAATTCATGCATTACGCGCGCAATGGTTGCAACAGTTTTGTAACTCAACGTTGTTATTTTAACAATATTACTATTTAGTCCGAGATATGTTTTTTAATATGCAATCAGGGTAACTCAAAATTAACTTTAACAATTACGTGAACACAACAAATATACGATATGCTATCAGCCATTGAAATATTTATGTATACACCGCTACAGTACTAACATAGAGGAGTCATAGATTGTCATATAAAACTTTAGAGGCCGTCATAACTGGATTATAAAAAGACTGCCTAACTGTTAAGTCTTGATATATTAAATGCTTTATCAACAGAATCTAATTCTTTGAGAACACCTTTGCATTTCTATATATGAAAAATGAACAAGAGAGAATCTGCATATTCTAATAAAACCTGTACAAAACATATATTATATTTTAGTAAGCGATAATCTATGTATCTATAATATAATTTATATATTTATCTTTATCTAACACTGTTATTATGGTGTCAAATTTTTATTCAAAATATGACGCTGGATAGAAATCAATACAACCTTAAGAGACAACAATAAAACAAACATATCTGCCTTTCGCTGACGTCATTAAAGTCAACAATTTGTAATAAGTTTGAAAGTTGACTAAAGTGGGCATACATTATAACGGACGACAGAACAACACGTATAATGACAATCAATTATAATGTTAATATTAATTGAATAAATCACGACTGGACTTGAACAGACTTATTGAGTATGACTTCCAAAATAGTGCATTACAGATAATGTGTTAAAGCAATATTGAAAAAATTTCATTCAACAATAAAAAAATCTAGTGCTTATTATCAAAACATTCAAATATACCGACAGAAAGTTTTAAGTAAACATTAAAGAGTATTTAGAAGTAAACAAAATATTTTTGTAATAGAAATATTGGTATCGCCAAAGGCCAATATTATTAACCGTCTTTTGAATAAAGGAGAAAAATTACAAGTGCTCATTATAGTGTGGTGAAGAATACACATAAATGATAGTGAACGCAACCATTATCCCGCTTATTTTTCTGTCAATGTTAAAGGAAACAACTTCAATTACAGAGATTTTATCAAAGATTATTCTCACTTGTTTCTCGACCATTAAAGTCGATTTATACGTGATAAATATAGGTAAAACAACAGGGTAAATTTACATCAATTATTCGATTAAAATTGATAGTAGTGAACATTACACTTTAGATGGTTTATGATTCTGATAATTGAAGACGAACCGATATGCTGCTTACGACGAATATTATGAAATGTAACTTAATTAGTTCAGTCAACTGTGTGAACAAATTAATTGAAAGAATTAATTTAGTTATGTGGCTTAATAAATTTAATGTCAAGTGTGAACAATAGGCTGGGACTACAATAAAGTGTATTGTTACGTCGAAAAACTAGATCAAAATGCCTTTTAAATCTGTTGTAGTGAGTAGACATTCCTTACTACTGCATAATGAACTTTATATATTGTTAATGTAAATAACATACATACATATGTACCTAAGAACAAGTAAATTATGATACCTTTCATTTAAATTCGGAATCAACGAACTATCAGTCTGATATGTCGACAGAACCAAATAAGGCGATACGATAATGGCAGTGTTCATTAAAAATTACTAAAAGACTTATCTCCGAGACTGGTACTTTCGATAATGACCAGCTGATATCGACCTTTGTTGTCAATCGCAAAGACGCTAATGAAGCTTGACGCTTTATTTTTGATATACAATTCGTTAAAACAAGAATACGCGTACGTACTTCCTTATTGCACGATTTCCCTAAAGTTTGTAGAGCCATGACATTATTAACGCAATATAATTTATACACTGGACAGGCAACGAAAGTAACGCGACAGGTCAGTCAACCACTATACAGTGCAATAAAATGGGCGAGCTCTATATCGTCAACGGAAAATCAAAAGCCTTTTAACACAAACTAATGATTCGATGATGTACGTATTTGTTAAAACATATTCCAGCAGCGTCTATATTTACTTCCAAAAAGTTAAGACATCATCAAAAAACAGTAGTGTAATTTAAGATACCCATTAAACGTCTGAAGCTAAATCGCGGGTTCATAAATCCCAAACAATGAGGTTTCATGTGCGGCGCGCAAATTACAAACAAACAAAGCTCTTAGAGCGGCTATTTTACATCAGACGCGCATATGGACGTCCGCACAACAAATATCAATGTGCCAATGTTCGTAGACTGCGAACGGCTATATTTTATGCCGCGTTTTTACGACTTCGTCGTCTTGCGATTTCACGATTCATTTCCTCAATCCAAAATCAACAATTTTATTTTAACATCATACAAGTAACATGGCTGTCATTCTTGTTACGTCTCCCTGCTCGGTGCGGATCCGATTTACAACGGCGGGAGTTCTGGAGCATACTTTACCATATTGTATCAGTGCAGATGAACTGAAATACAGGTTAGTCAGTCTGTCCGATGTTCTTAAGGCGCGTTTAAGGCTTTTGACAAGGGTTAATGATTACAACTTACTCTAATTGCTTACCGCATCCTCCGAAGTACGGGAACGTTTATCAATGTTTGCCACTTATAGTCACCTATCTAAAACCCTATCAGATCCGATGTTACTTTATTTGATAGCTCGCTTGCAATCAGCACTCGCATCAAGACTTCGCGCGCTTCAAGAAATATATTTAACAAAGACTATTGAACTATAGCCATCCCTTCGAAAGCCGACAGCATTGTTAAACGATTTCTCGGAACTTAGCTGCCGGATTACGTACGTAATTTTTTGTTACCAAGAACTAATAAAATAATAACAGCATACAGCGGCTGTTCGTAATAACTGCTTGAGCTAACAATAAAACCGCAATAAGCGTAATTGGAGAGCTCCACGTAAACAAGTAAAATCGCAGTTACCGACAGCGAAATCGCGCAGCAGTGCGCATTCGCCCTTATAAAACTTTCAAGACTGGCAGCACAGTTCCTGAACTATAAACCGGCCGAGTTGTTTAGAAAGTGGATGCGGGGTGCGCGCGCGCCGGCTGTGCATTAGCGCGTTAATTTCACGGGAATCTCTCGCGCTTTCCACTAACATACTTTTATAAGCAAAGACAATAAACAACATGGTTCATTCGCGTGTAGTATCAAACATAAATTAAAGAATCACTACACTGACACAAGTTTATTAGCCACCAAGCTTACAATATGAAATCAAAAACGCTACCGGATCAGCAAGTGTGATTACGCGTCAAAAAATCGACCTATCCGTAGAATAAAGTTCCATAGGAACATGTGACCAACACACTTTTTCTTTATTTTTTAGACTATTT
>DWJK01002771.1:0-14079 GCA_018248815.1 Croniades pieria auraria
TCCACTGCTGGACATAGGCCTCTCCAATAGCACGCCACTGAGCTCGATCCTCGGCTCGTCGCATCCAACTGCTGCCAAACTGATCGGATTAAAGATTGTTTATTTCTCATAAAACATGAATGCCTTGTCACTTGTAAAGAGAAACTTAAGGAATATGTAGGTTTACATTAGTTTAGTTCGGCGTCATTCAGTTAGTGCAAAGTAATGAGTGCATTAGACTCGTATATGCGCGCGTGTGCGCGTGCGTGCAGGCGTGTTTGTATGGATGTATGTGCGTGTGTCTGTGTGTGCGAGAATAATATACTATGTATATACGTAGGTACATACGTACATTAATATAAAGAGCTTTTTTACATGCGTACTGGTCATTTGAAGCGTCTAACTCAGGTTACGCAATAGAATTACCCAAGTGAAAGTAAATCTGACCACGACTTCTGTTCTCCTGCGATATAAAGGTAAAAGCAGAAACGTAATGGTCAAGAATCCGTGCTTAACATCCCTTACGCTTTTTCTAGTGCCGGGTTTTATTTAAAGGGTTTTATAACTATACTTAAGCAAGTCTGTAGTAAAATAAGTAAGTACAGAATACAAAGATGTGTCGTGTTGCCTTTTACCGGGTTGTTTGTTGTTTGTGTCGTGTTTTCTTCGTTATATCTATGTGATAGGAAAATATTTTTGTTATGAATCCTATTTATTATTAATACACTTCTTTGTGTGTATGTATATTATTCATACACAAATAACCTCTCTATGTACGAGGAAGTAATAAATCTAAGGAATGATACTAAATCAAATACTTATGCTAAAAAAATAATTTAGCAATGTAATAATAAAAATAATGTTTAATGCGACAAACGTATATGTCTTGTTTTTATATAAGCTGAGTATAATATTTTATTATAAGCTTAGAGATAAGCTGAGAGATAAGCTGAGAGTCTTTGCTATGCTGAGTTTGGATAAAATATTATTTCTCACATTACTTAATGCCTACATTAGTCTACATCATTATAACTGCTAATAAATTTTTTTGTCAGGCACCATACTTATAGATGTCCTCCGCAATAAGAAATGCCAAACTTATAGGATATATTTCATAATAGATATAATAATCGACCCATTTGTCACTCCACTGGAATATAGGTCTCCTCTCATATTGAAAGGGTTAAGGCCATAGTCTGCCACGCTGGCTTAGTGCCGGTTGGCAGACTTCATACACCTAGAATTTTTTTTTTAGAATTCTGAAGTGTGCAGGTTTTCTCATGATGTTTTCCTTCACTGTTAGCAATTGATATTTAAATTTAAAAACGCACTTTTGTAAAGAGGTGCGCGCCATGGATTAGAACCCAGCACCCCGGAGCGAGATACTGAATTCTTAACCACTAGGCTTAATACTGCCTATATTTCATAATAATAGCATTAACACAGGATTTATTGATTTTATAAGGTAAGTATTTTAGATTTCGGTAGGAAATACACAATTAATACATAAAGTTATATACTATATAGTAATACGTGAGACCATGTCTTAATAAATAGGTTATAAATAAGAATATTAATAACGGTGAAATTAAGAAGATTATCTGTCTATAGCGGCAGAAGGCCGAGATGATATAAATTCCATCAGCGGATAAAATCCCAGTTGAATGAAACGCAAACAAAATATGCAACTTACAGTGGAACAGAACGCGGTAAAAATGAATGATAATAATAATAATTCAAACATGCACAAAATAATAGAGATTTCGCTGAACTAATTACCCTATAACTAACGACTCAGTGCACTGGAACCAAGAGTCCTAAATCTGTCGGTTTTCCGGTTAAATCGTTGCGAGATTACATTTGAAAATTATATCCCATTATTAAATTGTAGCCACGAATCCCATTGAGACACATTCATTTCGTGCGATACAATGTCGTTCAGAGGTTCTGCAGGCCTGGTAGGCTTTAGTGAATATATAGCTGGCGACGTCGACTGTGGTCAGGAGCTGCACGTGTCTGTATCGTTTCGTAATTAACGTGTACGTGCCTCAATGCGCAATTTCTCCTGAATTGTTCTAGATTGAATGGAACAGGAATGTTTTTAGTCAGAAGGTAGATGTGGCAAACCAATGAAAGGTTTCGATAGCGGTCATTGCAAGAAGCCTATGTGCAGCAGTGGATTGAACTTAGGACCTTAATGATGGTGATGATAGTGATGATGGTGATGATGGTAATAATGGTAATAATGGTGATGATGATGATGATGGTCATAACGATGGTGATAATGGTGATGATGCTGATGAGGATGATTATAATGATAATTATGATGTTGATAATGATAATCATGATGATATATTAATTTGGCATATATCAAATTGGCATTTGGATGACATATTAATTTGGAAGGCATTTGATTTCATTATTTATTCTTTATTGTACACACAAGAGGAGACATATTAATAGGCGAAATTAATTCCTAGTGGCATTCTATTCTCTACAAGTGAGCGGTGGAAGAGGGTAAAAATAAAAATAAAGTGGGTAAAAATTTTAGCTGTAAAAAGAAGAAAGGAAAGATAAGAACAAGATTATTAATAAAATATTCATTTTCTGATAGGTAATGTTTGCAGATACTCAAGTTACAACCATTTTTGTCCTACTCCATTAGTGTCAGCTGTACTGCCGCTTTGCTGATAAACGAAATACAAAGCAAAGCATGGATAAAATAAATATGAGTTCGAATATAAGTGGATTCGATGATATTGTCTTTATCACTGAAAACGTAAAAGTTCAGGAGAGGGCATTCATTTAAAATCAAACCACAAATCTTGACATTCCATCAAATATAATTCAATATATAAAAAATCTCTTAAGTAGTTATTTTTTTTACAATGTTAGGTAAAAGATAGTTGCTGTGAAACGGTTACTGTTGATGATAACAATAAAGTACGAGGACGATATAGTCTTTATTGCTCTCAAGGGAGATCACAGGATCTCCAGCCCACTTGATCGTTTCGTCTCTACAGCTGGTATTTCAATATTATATTATTGAACTATGTGCCCCTTTTAGCTAAATATGTATTAATAAATGGGAACTTTCGGATTTTCTAACTCCGACTTCGTAGTAGAAAGTTTTAGTAGTGACTCGCTCTGGATCTGTGCCCAGTGTATGGCAATAGCCTCATCACCGCTGGGACGTAAAATATAATTGATGAAACACGAGAAAACTACTCTTTCGGGAATTACAGCCGTGAAGTTACGTATCTTGTTTAAAACGAGCATTCGAAGTTTCTACCTAAAATGTGCTTTTAAGATTCACTTATGAAATTCTTTAATAAATTAACTGTGTTGTCGCCAATACAATATGCAAACGATAGAAAATAGCTTATTAAAAAGCAACGGGCTTGCCTGGCTATCAATACAATCAGTACTCTTCTGAATGCTCTAAAGCGATGCAGACAGTATAACAATCTAAGACAACAAAAAACGAAAAATAACACACACCCGCACTCACACATACGTACGCACGCACGCACGCACGCACGCACGCACGCACGCACGCACGCACGCACGCACGCACGAACGCACGCACACACGCACGCGTGTACGCAGGCACCCACGCACACAAACACATACACACACATAATAAAACGTAGACAAGTATATTGTATTATCTGGTCGTAGTAATACGGTTTCGTAGTCATTACGACCAGAGATAAATACATTAGAGGTGCTCGTACATGAATGTTTAATGCGGTGATTGGAGTATGATGTAATTAGTGGTTGAATACAGTAAAAGAAATATTCATCCTCAAATTGATGTGTATTGTAGACCCAATTCAAAAATTAAAGACTGTTAACTTATCCCTTCCACCATTATTCATATATATTTGGTTAATTTTATGTTCAATAAATACCTAAGCCTGAACAACGAGCATGAGAACTGTTTAATTTAAAAACCGTTTATATTTTATCTCTGTATGAAACTAAGCTGAAAGTATAAGAGGATAGATAATCCAAAATTCCAACTCAAAAACTTCGCATTCTTTAAAAATATAAAACATCGTAAATAACAAAGCGCATGCACATATAAAACAAAGGAATGTACCGTAATCTCGGTGATCCAGTTTAAACTCCCTTGCGTGCAGCTGTAGTCTGCGCACAACAGCAAACAATACAGCTGGGATGCAACAGTTTTAGCCACATTACTAAAATAAACGTGGAATAAAGTTTCGGAGAGAATATTTACTGGAACTTATCACATTATTCTCCAATCTAATGGAGAACTTTTCTGTAGTTGCATTTATGTATAGATTTCAAAAAATTCAAAAAAGGAAAAAAAGAACTACGTGGAATGACAATATATGCAAAATGTTGGCAGCGGACGGAAACAAAGAGCAGAATATTGAAATCAACGGTATAACTACTATTGTAAAGGACTTTGTCCTGCAATAGACGGAAATAGACTGATTATTATGATCATCATTAGCCTGTGTCAGTCCACTGCTGGACATATGTAGACCTCCTCCGAGGGGTTTTCGCCCGTAATGTGCATAATCCCTTTGCTGATGATTACAAAAATTATTGACAAGAACCAGAACTTTTAAAACAGTATTCATTTTGTTAGCAGCGTAAAACCCGCTACGTACTATTCCAGAACAAAACAGATGTATAAAAACCAGGCAACGAATTGCATTATCCTCCCGCAGTAATCCACTTTCAGTGTAATTATGTTCCCAAGTTAAATGCGGCCAGTGAACAATAGTAAACACCACGGGGACGCGGTTGCGACATGCACAACTCTAGCAACTAACGAAAATAGTCTCGCTATAGCGATGCAAAACATTATCCCTCAATATAATATTATTTATTACAAAACTTACGGTAGAATAGTATTGTTTGAGATAACATTTAGTTTAATCTGTATATTAACTAGCTTGTCGCTGTCGAACTCCGGACAAGGGATGTCCACCCTCTTCAACGTGAGTTTACTTCGGAATTGTATACAAAGTGTTGTTTTAAGGGTCCGACAGGTAATAACACGATTTTGAGTCAAGAAACGTAAGTTAAAACGCCTTCGAAATAACATAGAAATGAAAGAAAATTTAATTAATGAACACTACTGACAAGGATAAAAGGAAGACAATTAAATTAATTAGTAAAACAAAAATATTTAAAAGGATTACCGAATTGATTTAGAATTTTTAGTTTTAAATTAGATAATATTTCCTCGTGTTCCGCTGTTCCGGATTGGTCATTGGACCGATCTATGGAGAAGAAAGAAGAACGATAATGGACACTAAGCTTTGCCAAATCGAGCATAGATTATCCCAGTCTGGATAAACTGTTGGCTTTGAAAACAGAAAGTAAAATCTGGAGTATAGTGAAGCTTGAGCCAAGTAGGACAATAAGCAGTGCTACCCCAGTTTAGATTTTAGTCTTCCGCTCCAAAGGTCTAAAATTCGAACATTACGTTCTGTAAGGGAAACATGGTTAAGGCACTATACGTATTGAAGTTCTCCACAATATTCTCCAAGGTATCTGATATCTTATAACAAGCCTCATGGTCTCATCCCTTTCATTATGGGCCATATACATAGATAATTACGTATATGGACATATTTGTTAAAGTGATTGAGATTAACAGAATCAAATACAGCTAAGACTTTAAGACAATAGTTCTATTGAACTCAGCCATTGTACAGTGTTATTCCAGTTAGTTAACGCTTTTAAGTTAATTCAGTTTCATTGAAAGCTTTGGTGTTTCGTTTTATTTCGTTTCTCTATAAATTAGAATTGGATTAGTGGATTTCAATTATAAAATTAGTTTTATAAATGGATATTGTGCTCTTGAAGATTTTTTGAAAAGGCTATTGTTGAAGTGGTTATATTATTCAGTTTGATAATCGACTCCAGAGGCAGGGAAAAAAGCCACTCCTTAGAGTTTGTGTCGCATCTTGAACTGATCCTAGTTATACGGTGACATGTAGGACACTATCTTATTATATTTGACATTGGATATATTTAGTTCTATTTGTATTGAAATAAGTTATAGACTAACAGAGACATCTATCGTCATGTACTGTAACTATATCATGTGTAAGAATCTATAAATGTAATGGATCCGTTAGACTTCTACAAGAACTCTCCTTGTAACTAACATTTTAATAATCGTGAGTTATCACGTGCAATATTTGCAAAAACTTTTGATATAGTCGAATACAATGAGGCTATTATTTACCCCCGCCTCCCCCTTCCCCCCAATCCTTGCTAATAATGTTGTTTAAAAAAACAGACTAAAACTGCTCGTGCATTCTTGTTAAAAGGAAAGACCTAATTCAACAAAGTGCCTTAAAATGTAAAGATTAAAACTCGCGAAACAGTGGTGCATTGATGTTCTCTCTTTCCACTTCGTAAAGAAGCATCGTGTTACAGTCTTATATTTAAAACTTAACATTTATTTTCATATTATCGCATGAACATCCACTTTATGAAGCTTCAATAAGAGAAAGGGGTACACATGTTAAAATTTCAGTTATATCTCATTATGTCAACATAACGTTACCTATTCGTAATTAAAAAGGAAATTAACACTTGCATGAACCTGAGATCGATCTATTTACATTTGCTATATTTATGAGGCCTAGAAGTAATAAATATTACTGGTACTATGGACCTTATAAATATAATTCAAGTACTTTCGTGTCGAGAAGAAAAGTTGGCTAAAGAAAAAGACCTTTAAAAACAAGTCTTAATACTAGGAAGTCGGACGCTCGCAATACTGATCTCGCCGAGACGCCTCGAGGCAAGTTCGCGCTACTTTCAAGTATTCTCCTGTGCTTTCCTATAAACTTTTTTTTATTACGCCAAGAAAAAGCTTTGAAATCTTCTCGTTGGAGTGGTCTCTTATTTACCACGCGTTCGCAGAGAGATATCCTGGTTAGTTATAATTCATATTAAATAGCAAAGTAATATAAAGCAAATAAATAAAAAGGCGCCAGTTGGCATTGAATCCTGGTTACAGTATAAATGTAGTATTTTTTGTTCTTATATCCCTATTTGTAAACTTACCACTAACTCATTCATCTACATGATTCATTAGTTGTTATCAATCCACTGTTCGAAATAGACGTGTTTTAAAGCACCATTTCGTTCTAAAGCCGAATTAAGGCATCCAATTTCCTTTCAGTCTTTCACACATTCTATATTATCCCGCCTAGATTTTATGTGTCTTACGTCAAGCAAGCAATCGATATAAAACACTGAGGAAAATCCTGTAGGTGCGCAGCCTACGCATGAATGATACATTTTAAAATTAAATGGCATTTAATGTTTTAGGTTTTCGCTTAAAACGGATTTTGTCGATTGAGTTTAATATACTTTTCAAATTGGTCTATTGAAGTAACTTTTTTTGTGTTATGTGGGCATACATAAAGACTTAAAGACTCGTCCGATGAACGACTGATTTTAAAAACCTAAGTTGATACATAGGGAAAACTGTAAAATAATTTTAGTAGATGACATCAACAGATGTAGTGAGATCTGTGTAATGTTCTTATAAAATTTACGCATAAAAATCAGCAGTTAGAGAGATTTAGCATTCTAATTTAATAAAGCGAGCCTTGTCAGAGGCTTCATTGAGTGACAGCGATCGAAAATGTTTAATAAGCAAAAATCTATCTATAAATCGCAAACGCTTATTGGGATTCTATTGTGTTCTTGAATTTGTACCTATCTTGAATAAATGATGACCTTAATATGTGGACGTATTGCGCGTGAACAATAGCTCTTCACAATGTATGGGCGTTTGCAAGCAATTTAACTGAAATTCAGGTGTTCAGAAAGTAACACACAATAGACAATGAAAAAATATTTTTGAATAGACTTTTTAGCTTTGTGGAAACATTGATTACATTCGATTGTCTGGTGTTAAAAATGTTTTAATGAACATACAGACCAATAAATTTTCTTTTCAAAGGCCAGGTTATTTCACCCAGCTGCTCCAGTATGAATTAGTAGAGGCAATAGTTTCCTTCTGACTACCCCGTAAGGGATCTGACGTTAATTTATGATAATAATACTAAAGCCTATTATTTAACCGTATGAAACAAACTACGAAACGTAAACTCTAGAGCACAAAAACGTTCGTGAAGTGTATTATTCCCTTAGGACCTTTCGGAAGCTTAACATTTTGGTTGGCTGGATGTTAATGTCCACGCGCTCCACTAACTTTTTTATTGTCCTTAGTATACAAAGGGCGTATCCACAGGAGTGGTTTTATGAACGCTATTTGACTATTTTATTTATATTTATGTACCTACGGTTTTGTGGAGACTAAATGTCAAAATATTATACCACAAAAGGATATCTACAATAAGCTAATAATTTCAAAGTAGACAATACTAATTAAAGTAATTAAATTTTCTCAATTGAAATCACCACCATTGACTATTTTATCGGTCTACTGTCGGACACGGGTCTCTACTCGTAATGGCTTAAGGCCATAGTCTGCCAGGCTACAAATTTATTTAAATAGTATTCACCAACCGTACACAAGATTCGAAAAATAATGACAGGAAAATATATCAATATACCAAAAGTTGTCGTGTGTGTTAGGCTACCACAGCCTGTATATGTTCCTCCGCTGACAACGTCGAACGGAACGACAAATTGCAAGCACTCGTATTTCAAATATACCGTAGAAAAATTGTGACGAAGAAATGTTAAATGTTTCTTGAATATTTATACACATGATTAATTATGTACCGGCTTAACTCACGTACGTTTCTCGGGATGGTCCGAATAGTTTCGGACCTGCACGAGGTCGCCGCCGCCGCCGCTTGCAGTCTCCGTCGCGATCTCGCTGCAAGCGGCGGGAGCTCATGAGGAAGGACCTCGTACAGGTCCGAAACTAGTCGGGCCATCCCGAAAACCGTCCGTGAGTTAAACCGGTACATTTTTAATCTCGTGATCAATAGTCGCGCTTCCATCCATTCGACCAACGAGGCAGTCATATGAATTATACTTAAATTTTGGTAGTATTAGATTAGTGGACGTGTACACTTAAGCAAACATGACAAGCTTGTTAGGGTCATAGTTAAAAGCACACGGGCACCTGTCACCTCTCACTTTCTTATATCAATTCAGGTGAGTGACATGTGACAGCCCTATGTAAATTTCCCTATGGAACTTGATATTTACTTAGATGCGATGAGGTAATTTTCTATGCGTTGCTAAAATTTGTACGGAACCCAAGCATTCGGGTTCCGTATAAAATGTAGCGTCTTTTTTATATACATGTGTGTATCATATTCAGATATTGCCAGTGGATAGGGTTGTCAAAAATGTATTACAAGACGTTTCCTTCACAACCTGCCGAGGATAGTAGATACACGAGTATAGCATGCAATATTTATGTAAATTGCATATTAGGGTAAACTTATACAAACTCTTAATAAATACACTTGTTGGTTTACTGTCCCGTGTGTTTTCAATGAACTGAACGCGTCTAAAGAAATGGAGGCTTCCTATATACAATTTGTTTTTGAAGTGAGAAAGAAGACGCCCAGGTATAGTTAATATTAATTAGCTAATTAGTACACGAATACTTTGCCTACGACGAATTTAACCGGTAATTTTAGAGCAATAAGATTTTCGGTCTAATTGGTTTGATTACTCGTACGTACATATTAGTGGCGAGATAGTAATATGCGTTAGTGTGAACTAACATATACTAGCTAGACTAACTTCTATTAACAGTCCTATTGACAGTCCTTTTCGATCGTCCGACTGACAAATAAATCAAACATTTAAACATATTAGGTACCTATATATTTTTTTTATTATGCAAGTTTGTTGGCGACATACACAATACAGCTATTGGATTTGTTGAACCTATCACATGTTCCAATTATCACCCTCGTTTGATTGGGATAGAACGTCACCGTATGGAATTTTAGTTTAACAGTGAAGATAAAATAGATAAATAATTCTCCGCGATTTTAAAAATACATGGGTGGAATTAACCAATTCGTTCTGTCGTCTACTTACACTCTTGACGTGAAAAAATTGTTCAGATTTTAAGTTAGGAGAGTTTGATCCAGAAAAGATCTTAAGCATAATATAAATAATGAAGTTATTAAAGTTTATTCGCCTGTTTAACGTGTTATGTAGTACAGAAACGATAAAAAAGAAAACTTGAACTAGCGTCATAGAGCAAAAAAGGCGGAAACGAAAAAATACTTTTTGTCTGTTCTAAAAATGTACTTTGAGATTATGGTCCCAGGATTAGGTTTTATTTATTTAACTCTAAAAACGTTACTGTTTCTACATTTTTAAAATTTATGTCATTGAATATTAATAATAAAACATATAACCTAAATATTGTGGTCTGAAAAAAAAAATTGTCAAAAATAAATGTAATAAAAATTGTTATTTAGATATTTCTAACTCTAGATTTCGGTGATATTGTATCAAGTTAAATCCAAGCCAGTAATCAAGGCCGGTTTTCGCTGAAAATTGTAAACATACGATTTTATTGCAATTCCGAATGAAATAAAATATATTCACGCCAATTAAAGCCGCTCGGATCCTTGGGGCTACGAAATGTTTTTTACGACATTATGACTCGAACAGCCTCAAATGAAAGCTTTTATGGCGGTGTTATATTACGGATAGCTGGTGAACGGTAAACATAATCAAGTGAGCTAGACCAATCTGTATTTCACCAGATAAATAGTGGTCTAGTGGTCGGGCGCCCGGGCAAAGAGGCGGCGTGTATGCATATTACGTTGTGCAAGCAAGCCAGCCGGCATGCACGACATAGGGCCCTCGTTACGGCGCCCAAGCTTTCGATCTCGAAGCTCTATCGCCCAAGGACCGCACCCGAATCGTGACATCGATTAGACGCGAGCGGCGCACGGTAATCGAGTAATACGGTTACGAAACTATAAAATATTGTGGAGTTAAGTTACGTTACGTAGGTATTCAAGTTGCGAATTGTCCACTCGCCGCGCGAGCGTTCCGACTTGAGCGCTCCCAACTTCAGTGCCGCGCCGACCGTTGTGCGGAACGTACGCGTCACGTGATCGCCCCGCGCCCTACGCGCACTCTGTGCAGTCTGTGCACCTGTGCCGTGTTGTTGCCGTAAGCACGTAAACATACTTAACCGACGTGAGAAGTGCACCAAAGTGAGATCGGAACGTCGTATGCGTGCGTATTGCGAACGGTCTATCGAGTGACAGTTGCATTCTGCAGGTGCTTGATTCTTTATTAATTGAAAAGTGATTGTAATGTGGTCACGGCCGCGGCTCACATGTCCGGCCCAGTTTTCACGATCGTTGCCTCCGTCTTAGAATTCCACTGGTTGCTTTGTTTGTTGGTAAATCCAGCGACGGGAGAACGTTCGGCGGACTACCGCCGTCTCCGTATCATGCACTTGTTGATTCGCGGTGTTGCGGATTTTTCGATATTTAAACTTAACCGCTTCAATGTCGATGTATCCCGACCACACAACGTTTAGTTCCGTATAATTAACACTTGCATTCATGCCCACTGCATGTCAACAAAATCTTATTTCTTCTGCTGAACAGTTACACATAGTTAGAAATAGTTTCCATCAAATTTAGTTTCAAAATACCCCCAAATGTACTTTATTAAGTAATAGCGCAATTTATTAAACTCTCTTCGACAGATGTTTTGATGCTGGCTGAAATATTTTTGTTTTGAATCGAGGTTTCAATTAAATTGGATTATGAATGCGTCAGATGGGACAATGATTTGTCGCTGGCAGAAATGAATCATTTCGGGATACCTGCCTTTTGATAAATGACTCGTGATATTTCATTTAATCTGTCCCATTTATATGAAATCTCGGAGGACAGCTACCACTTCCACACTCGATAGAACGTAGAATATATTTCTTTAATACGACTGACGACATATAATGCTAGTAAGTAAATGTAGGTAACCCAGCAAATAAACCACTGTGATTTTCTGTCATGTACTTTTAATTTATTTTTATTATATTCATCTTGTATATTATTCTAATGGATTTATATAATTCAACACCCTTTTACTGTTAACTGAAAGAAAGAAAACCGACGTTCGAGTTTTTATTACGCACGCGATATAAAATTTTCTGTCTTCCGACAATTTCTAGGAAACACAATTGGAGTCGGCCGCACTTGAAGGAAATCTGTCCTCGGGAATTTTTTTCAAATACCATATAGACGGTGTTCTAATACAATATGTAAGAGATTGAACGGTTCGTGTATCCGTGTATTAAATTTCGAGGAAAACCATTTCCGAAGGTTTCGTTTCAGCTGGATTTGTTTTGTTTGTCTTTGTCCCGGAAGAATGCAATAGGTGTCCATTTCGTTTACATTGTTGATATTGGGTGTCGAATGGTATCATATACACTTTTTTGAGTATCGATCTCAGTGCCCGGTTTCATATGTCAGTGCGTGTTGCTGAGGAAATGTATCGTACAGATATTCATACTGCTACTTTTCGGTTGTTAAATGTATTTGAATGTATTTTATCTTAAAACTATATGAAGATTACGACCTTAAGCGGTTACATTATCCGAGTGGTTTCTCAAAACAACTATTCTTTCTCTGCGACACTGTTTTAATTCTATTACGACAATAATTGCAGCCTGCGGACCGACTTCCTCTGGTGTCGGCTCTTATTAGAATTAACTCATGGTTTTCTTTTAATGTCATACTCGTGCATATTCTTTGTGCGACGATTATTTAAAGTGTGTCCAGCAATATCTGTTTTTACCGGTTCTGTTATCTAAGAAATCCTTATGGTTCTTGTTATTGACATTGTCTCTACAGTTTTAGGAGAAAAAATAATATATGCGCCTGTTTTTGAATGTATCTACATGTTTCTTAAATGTTAATGGTACATCATAGAAACGATCTTTTTGATTGTTACGGCCATTTTTGGCACGTAAAATTAAATACTTGATGTTTACTTATACTTAATTCGTACGAAATTTCTTAAATATCTTTTACACGTGCCACATTTTACATAGAAGTATAATTATTTATGTAAATATATTTATGTATTTTTGTGTCTATATATTAAACACATTGACACTCAAAATTTGTGTATTGAAAAAGGTTAATTAAATATAAAATAAAGTGAATAATAAGTGAAGTTATGGAAAAGGATTTAGGAATAAAATTAAACTAACCCATAATGAGTCCAATTTAAAGCACTTATGAATCATTTATAATCTTTTTATGATGTGATAATTTTTTAGCCGTTACAACAAACTATTTTGACGTTTAAGATAGTAGCAGCAGCAGTCGCTGCTCGGTAATTTTCCCAACGCTTACAAGATCCCAACTTGTTTTCCAATGCTGTAGGACACTATAATGAATCTTGCTAACTTTCTCGTCCCAAACTAATTTCGTTAGAAGTTATACGAATAATTAACAAGCGAATGTCGTCTGCCTCTTGTTCAGAAGGGCATCGTTTGTTATTAGCTTCACTCAGTTTGCGTTGTCGCCAGTTTTTAGCACTTTCCGAAAGTCGCGGCACCAATAGTCCCATTATCTAACACAAAATGTCTACTTCAATGTTTTTTGAAAATTTACGGAACGGAAACGCTTTTTAGTCATAATCCTTCATTGTATTTTTTAGCTTCATCTTTTCTTTAATCCACATTTCTTATTTCCGCTGCTATGTTTTTAATAACCATTTGCGAGGGTACCTAAATTATTAGACGCCATTTTTACGAGTGGTATCATTCAATCGGCTACGGGTACGACGACAGTATTGGATTTTATTTTCTGCATCACTGGCGTATACTGAAGCCGGTATAATAACTTATCTCTATAATGCAGTTTAGAACAGTATTCTCAGAGATTAATCTTGGCGCAAGTTTGCGTTCGGATCGTCAGCGCCTTAATAAAAGAATGTTTCACATTAACCTCCATGAAATATATTAAGGAATTTTTATTCTAGACTTTTTATTATTAAATGTTTCGTGAGTTAATGATTAAATATGTACCGGCTTAACTCATGTACGTTTTTCGGGATGGCCCGACTAGTTTCGGACCTGTGCGAGGTCCTTGCTCATGAGCTACC
>DWJK01002772.1:0-14079 GCA_018248815.1 Croniades pieria auraria
GTAGGAATCACAATAGGGTACGATATAGTAGAATAATGGTCGCGGTGCACCGGCTGTGCAGAGATAGACTGACCGCCATCTTCTTGCGCGCCTTCATGATGCGTACGATGGCGGCCTCGATCTCGTGCTTGCGGTCCTCGTCCACCTTGTTGCGGGTCTCGCGCCGCTCCGGCTCCGACTCGCCCTTGGCTGCCACCGTCTGGATTTTTACCCTGGAACGTGGTGGGATATGGAATTAATGGCTCGTATGTCGTGTTACTGGGTCTATGTAACGGTGTCGGCAACAGTTTCATAGATTAAATTAAAAATAATGCCACAAAGAAAAAATCGCAACTCATGAAACATCGTTTGTATGACATCAAGATTTAAAATTTACCTGTGTAATTTGGACGTAAAAGCATCATTCACGTAGAACTGGTGCGAGGATTCGATCTCCTTGGTCTTCGGATGTTTTATTAGCACCCTCTGCGTGGGCTTGCCCATCGCCAGGGACTGCAGCGCGCGGACCAGATCCTTCTCCGGGATGTCCGTCTCATTTATTATTTCCTGTAAGACGTCGTCATCGTAAGGAACACGGCAGGACGAGGAGCCGACGAGCGGCGCAGCAGGGGGCGGGGGCGAGTACCTCGTAGGTGAGCCGCTCGCGCTTGTTGAAGAGCAGCAGCACGCACATCTGGAAGGTGGAGACCTGGATGATGTGGCGGCGCGCGGCGGGCGGCGCGGCGGGCGGCGCGGCGGGCGGCGAGCGCGGCGGCGACGCGGGCGGCGCGGCGCGGAACGTGGCGTGCAGGTCGGCGCTGCCCAGCTGCGGCTGCAGCGACAGCTGCCGCCCCGAGTGCTTCGCCAGGTAGAAGCTGCCGCCGAACGGTCACTTAGTAATATATCGCGTCGCGACCTTCTTAGACGGATGATATTATTTATTATTAACATTTTTTTTTAATTCAAAATTAATCCTATGAGAATGTATCTGTTAGGAATTTCAAGTTTGTTGAGAAATCCAAGCGTGAAAAAATTTATAATGTTGTTGACGATATACATGTAGAAGCGGTTTACTTTCTGAACACTTCGAAGGCGCTCCTGGGCGGGGCGGGGACGTTGCACTTGGGCGTGGCGCTCTGCGTGGGCCAGAAGCCCGTGGTCAGCACGCGCACCGACAGGTCCACGCCGTGCAGGTTGGTCTGGGGACAGGCTTCCACGATAGCTTATAATATACAGAAGAATTCCAATATTTCACCACATCTTTACACATTAAATGACTGAATTTTGTATGGCTACTAAAAATTTTAATTGGTTACTTAAAAACACAAGTCAATAACTAAAAAAATACAAAAGTTTACCCCGGATGAAAGAACATTCTCCTTGAACTCCTCCATGATGGTGTTGGACACTGTCATATCCTTGAACATGCCTTCGAGCTTTGATGTAAATTGACAACCACATTCAGTCTGGAAGAAAAATACAGGTATAAAGCACACAATGACAATAAAAAACATCGTTACAATAAAACTAAGTCTAGTATACATTTACTACTTTGAAGAAAATGTTGATGGTTTTTCAAAGTTGACAGTTGGTGTGTTCATAGCTCACTCCTCTAACATTGCAAATATGCATTGGCAGTGATTAACAAATAATGTCAGTTGACCTGTCTGGTTGTATCTGTGAATTTAATACAAAATACTGGCTACTTTTCTAACCCTAACATTTACAATTTACACTTCTAATAATTTGTGCCTCTATAGCAGATACATTATGTAACTATGTTCCTGCTTAAAGTCTTTTCGCATATCTTCTGCAAAATTCTTTACCTACTAACAACATATTGACAACAACTTTTTAAAATAGGATTTACTATAATCTGTTTTGAGAAAAAGACTTTAAGCATGAATTTCACCTACACAATTCGTTGAAGTCAGAAAACTCATATGGACACTTACAATGTCCATATTGGTAAAGAATTTTGCAGAAAGATATGAAGGAGGGGTTGTAGGGGGATGTGTTAGTCGCTGGCCGGGTTGTCTATTTGCGAGACGTCCCCGATTATACAGTGGAAGTCCCGTGGCTCCACGTCTCGCAACAAACCTTCTTTCTAGAATCGTTTTAAACAAAATAGTAAAGAAACATTTCTTTGTTACTATATTTCAGTCTCTCATGAGGATCTCTACTTATAATGAGCTACGTTACGCTATCACTCAGCAAATCAGGTGACATATGATAAAGGAGTTCATTAAATTTGTTTTTATCATATTAAGAGATTTAAACAAAGAAACTTAAAATATCTTGTCTAGTTTTAATAGAAGATTTATTTTCAAGCCATACCGATCATGTCAGTCTGTGTTGCAACTTGTAAGAATTGGGGTTGACTGCTATACCTAACCTAACCTAACTTTTCATTTTTATGAAACATCGTTTGCTGATAACTATCAACTGATATGTAGCATACCTAGGATAAAGTGCCTGCTTGTGGTCTGGCAATGAAGCTAACATAAATTAATTACTAGAATTATATAGACTTTTAAATGACTAGTGTAAAAGCCATAAGTAAATTTGTATGACCTTCAGTTTAGAGATCATGTTCTTCTCGCTGTCATCTGAGACAGATTTGTTGAGCAGGAGACGCTTGGCGAGGTGCTGCTTGTAGTAGCGTTCAAACACGTCCTTTTCTTGCAAGAACCTGAACAATACCATTGTCTTGTCCAGCACTGCCTCAATCTCTTGTTCACTCATCTATAAATCAATGTATATGCAACATAATTTCAAATGGACAATATTTTTTGAATGATTAAGTGTTAGATATTATGCTTCGAAAGTTTTATTTCACTTTTCCTTAGTACAATAAAACAATAAAAGGAAACAAAGGTTGTTTTGAAGTTGAAATGTATTATTAGTCTAACTTCCATACTGTATACTTTGTTTTGTAAACATGTATGTTGCCAAACTCTAGCCTGTCACATGATAAAAAATTGTTATTTATATTGTATAAAGAGAAATATAAAACACTTACGCCCTTTTCGCCCTTCTTCAGCTTTCCATCGATAAACAACGACAAGAATTCTGGAGATTTGTTGTTTAGGTTGAGGAAGTACTCGAAATCTGATGCAATCATGTGTTTGAATATTTTGTCATTATTGAAGGAATTGTGAAGGAAGTGGTCAAATCTGTCTTTCAGATCCAGTAAGTTCTGCAACAGGAGAGGAACAGCATATAATCTTCCTTCTTTTACCGGCACGTCTCTTATATTGCACACTCGCACATATGTAAACCATTCTATTACGTTCATACCTACGGGTACGGTGTACTCTATAATTTGAATGACGTATACACTGGAACACAACAATACAATAAGTCATATCGACCAACGAAGCAAATCAGACTAGGCATATTTTAAATGGCAACACATTTATAATTTTTTTTAATAAAGCTCGCACGGGATACATATATGGCAAGCCAACCATAAAAACCTGTTCAATAAAGCTCACACGACATACACGCGTGCCCCATTTAGAGTGGCGTACCTGCACGAAGGCGATGGCGTTGGTGTTGTGGTGCGTGTCGGTGACGAGCGCGCGGCCCTGCTCGCGCAGGTGCGCCGACACGGCGTCCGCCACCGTGCGCAGCCCGTCCGCCACGCGCGCCAGCAGCTTGTACACGCACGCCAGCTCCGCCGTGCGCGTGTGCAGCAGCATGTGCACCACGCCCGAGTTCTCCATCTGCCGCCGCGGTCGAGGGAGGTCATTCCGCTGACATTTATCGGGTCGGAGGCTGTGTTACGTCAATGGGAGCCGCGCTGCGCACCTCCACGATGGTCTTCATGTGGCGCTCGATGAGCTCGTGCTCGAGCACGGCCACGACGCGCGGCTCCGTGCTCTCGTCCAGGTAGTGGCGCGCGCGCTCCGCCTCCTCGCCGATGCGCGCCTCCACGCGCCCGATGTACACCGCCGCGCTGTTCTCCGCCAGGAACTTTTGAGATTCCATCTGCATCCAAGTTATAAAACGTATTTGACGCCTCCGCTTCCAGGATTTTTTTTCAATTTGTATGTATATTACATAGGAAGATAGATACGTACCTAATAAACACCAAATAAATCGATGTATTAAAATTAAATGCGGAATTTATGTAACTTTGTCGAGTATCATTTTTGAGATTCATTTTCTATCGATTCATTACTACAAAGGATAGTGTATGATTTCTCCATTGATATTTTGACAGACTAAATTTAAACTTGACACGCTCGGTAGTTACACAATGTAAAATGTGTCTTACAAAACAAGTTAAAAGTAGATTACGAAACCTGAGGTCATTATATTAAACATGCATACCCTATAAAACTCAGCCGACTGATGAAGGAAAGGCTTTTCGAAGTCCTCCTCGTAGACGGCGCGCGAGTTGATGCCCAGCACCATGAGCATCTGGCACGCGTTGCGGATGGCCAGCCGGTCCACTACCTCGCCTCGCCGCTCGCGCGCCACCAGCTCCAGCAGCGTCTGCCGCAGGTGGTCGCGGATGCAGCCGTACCGGACAACCTGGTGCATACAGTCAGTTACTTTGCAGTATCTTCGGCCTTATTATTAGCCTATATTAATCACAATATATGTATTTGTAAATAATGATATTTCGAATAATTGAAAATTGTACTACAATAATATTTAAAGACAATCATTGATTTGATAACAAAGACTCAAAATAAATGACATGCTTTTTCATATCTCAAATAAGTTCCACTGTATTATACCACAACAAAATAGAATCAAAAAATAGTATAAAAAAATTTAATTCTCATTCACAACTCACCTGATCTCTGAATATGATGAGCCCTAAGTTGTAAACATTGTCTACATCATTTTGTTGGACATATACCCTGTCCATATACATTAGTATATCACGGATCATGACCATACTAGTCTGGTGGTCTGTCCAAGCGTTGTTTAGAGTTTGAAGAAAACCATTGTGAAGTGAGTTGAGAACATCCTCTCTAACCTGAAATAACAGATTTTTAATATTTACAGTTCAAGAATTTCAAGCAGAAAAACGTAACATCCCGCCTGTAATCCCGGAAAAGGTAGGCAGAGGAGTGTAGTGCATTCCCACGTTTCACCAGTTAAGTTTATGTCCCATGGAATAGGTGGTGGTCCTATTGCCTCTGTCTACCCCTTCAGGGATTACAGTCGTAATGTTACTTTTTTTACGTATACTTTTATACCACTTTTTAAATAAAGTATCAGTTAGCTACTCATTTTGCTGTATGAACAATTTGTTAATTGTTTTAATTTCTACATCCTAGCAATTTGTCTTATCTAGACATAAAGTTTTCGGTGAAGTAATTAAAGTAACAATTCAATTGATTGGTTATTCATAATGTTAATTTACCTTAGTTTCGAGGTGATGTGTGACCACTTCCTTCAACCCTGTGTACAGTCTCTCCCCATGCTTGTGCAGTACCATCGTGTATGCATTCCGATAGAGCTCCTCGAAGGACAGGCCTGAATTATTCTTCTTTTGTATTTCTTGAATTGCATTCTTTAATAAAGTCCATATTCTCTCCACATACTTCTCATCCATAGTCATCTGCAACATTAATAAATAAAAATTAAGAAGATGGACCACTACTGAAAGTGAATAAAAATATGTTAAATAAGAAATTAAATAGTTTATATGTATGGACTGGCTCTTTGGTCTAGTGGTTGCTTGCGAGACTGCTGATCGGGAGGTCCTGGGTTGAAATCCTGAGTCGGGCACTAATGCATTTTTCTGATTTAGAATGTCTAGTAGTGACTCGGAGTCTGGTCAGTGCCCGTGGTATGGCAATAGGCTCACCACCTATTCCATGAGACCTAAATGTAACTGGTGAAACATGTGAGTGTACTACTACACTCCTCTGCCTATTCCTTCAGAGCTACAAGTGTGATGTTACATTATTAAATAGTATGATGACTAGTTTTACAAAATTCAGTTGTTAAGTGAACTAAGTTTAAGTGAAAAGATGTATATGGCACAAAGTTTGCATCATAGTTCAAAATTCAGTATGCCACTTGTACAGACCGACTGATGTAAAACTGCACTCAATACTAATGTAATTATATTAAACACAAGTTTATATTATATTATATGAATGAAAAATATAACAAGGGATTAAGAATACTTAACACTGGTATAAAACCAGGACAAATAAAATTGGAAATTATTTCAAATTATGATTCTGTATGTTTTTGTACTTCTAATTGTATTTTACTATTAGTATCCGTCGCGACCTCGCTGCAAGCGGCAGGAGCTCATGAGGAAGGAGCTCATGAGGAAGGACCTCGTACAGGTCCGAAACTAGTCGGACGATCTTGAAAAACGTACCTGAGTTAAGCCGGTACATATTTAATCAGGTATAATTGTATTCTTATAGGTATATTGTCTTTGGTGTAAACTGGAGAATAATTGTATATTATATACTGTTTGTCGACTACCAACCTAATAAAACTGTTTAATCCTTCATGACATGAGATAAAACAATATAAAGACACAACACAGCAATAACTTTAGATCATTTTATAGCTAATACAATCATCCTTCCAAATACCCTTATCCTTATCACCAATATCCTTCCAAACACCTCACATTTGGAATATTATTTAAAAGAGTCAAACGACAAGTTGGTTAGGACATGCCTTAATATTTAAAAATAATCATTTGAAAAGCAACATATATCCAACATTTGATATCTAAGAGGACTATGTAAGCAAAACATTCATATTTTTATTCATACTTCAGATGTGTTTCAAGTCTGGTTGTATATGTAAATTATTAAGAATGTTCATGCCACTTTAGTGTATAGAGTAATTATCATTGATGAAGATATCTTGATTTCATTAGATTGCTCTGTGGTAAGCTTTAACATTGAAGTACAGACTCATAATATTATCTGTTGTCAATTTGTTCATCAGTTTATAGTTTCGAGGAGCATTGTGACATAGGGTTCTTCAAGGAAAGCGCAAAAAGAGCTCTCTTTCAAAGCCACCAAAGCATTGGCCTCTCCTCGAGTGTTGCAAATGTCCAAAGACAATGACAATGATCAATCACCATCAGGTGTCCTGTCTGCCTGTTTACAAGGCTAAATATAAAATAAAGGTATCACTTAACCAACAAAACAACAACCAATATGTTTATAGTTACCAATTTATCACAGATGATTAGACTGTGATGATAATGTCACAAACGGTTAAACTATCTTTGGGGAAATTATAACATCATATACTTTAATTTATTAGTGGAAATTTACTTTAAATGTAAATAAGAAGGTATATAAATACACTTTATATGTGTGTATGTACTATAACAGTATAAAGATTATATGCAGTGTCAACATACATACTTAACTAGTTTTCTGTTTACATATAGTAAGTCCAAAGTATTATTGTTACAATATAAATAGCTTTAATGTAATGTAATGTATGTGTGTAATAATATAAGTGTATTATTACAAACCCATGTATCTGGATACATTTGATAATATGGTTCAGAATAGTTCCACACTTGAAATTTTCTAGTCATCTTGATTTTATATAATTTTACAGTTATACAAACATTGTAGAATAAAAGTGATGTTGGAAATAAACATCAAACAATACTTATCCAAAAAATGCTTTGTAATTATTTATCTTTAATTGATTTTCACTCTTGTCAAATAAAATGATGATTATGACATAATGAATACATTTTGTTCTGAGAGGGTTTCAATATTCCCATTCTAAATTTAAACGAATGCCACTTTGTTATTATTACCATATTGAAAAATGAATTTTGAATATTTACTATTTGTAGCATAGATTTTATAGAATATGTTAAGATTTGTTTTCAATTTATGTTAACCAATTTTGAATACAAGAATTTCATAATCAATTGCCTTAACATCCAGGAAAACGTATGTGACAACATTATGAGGAAAGAGTATGTGGTTACATCTTATGCATACCATTGACTTTTACATTATATTTAGTACAATAATAAACATTGCAGTTTAAAATGTCTATGGTCTACACAATATTTTTTTTATTGCGTTTGTGGTAATTGTATCATGACACATATTACCCATGTGTGGAACACACATATGATGATTATTACACCATATACCAATATATTTTAAAACTATTATTGTTATTAGATCATTTCCCCAAGTCCCTTATGGGTTCAGGAGAGAAAGTGCAGTGTCTAATATCCATCTCTCTGTACAAATGGGACATACTTCTTCAACATATTTATCACTCTTCATTCATGCCAGTTTCAAGGACTTCTGGCTGAATATAAATAAATGTTCGAGAGAGTAAAAATCCCAGCAAAAAAGATAAAAAAATAATGAACACATACATTTGTCGATGATAAAGGGGAAGGGAAGTGTTTATGTAGTGTCTATGATAACAGTTGATAAGAATAACTGAAATATTTAATTATATTAAGACTCATTTAACAACATTACCATTTAAATGATGTATTATTAGTGATGTGTTTGTGATGGGATGGGTGCTTAAGTGAAACGGTTTTGTGGAAGTATTATTATTTAGTTTATAGTCAATATAAGCAGGACTCTTTTGGATATATGTAAATAGTACGTAACTGGAAACTTTTGAATTTTTAGTTTAAAAATTTTGCTGACACGATTTTTTTGTAGGAATTATAAATCTTAGTCATAAATTTTGAACAACTCACAGGAAAGGCTCGGATACGCATCTTGCCTGGTTTGTCCTTAGGCAACGTACTCTTCATCATTGCAAAAACGTTAACTAACTCTAACTTCTGTTACTTAGATTTTTCTTTATTCTTTCATATGCAGTCGTAATAACACTTCATTGTTATTCTTCCACCTGAAATCAAATATATAAAAATGTAGCTAAGTGTTTATAAATTACGAAAGCAAATGTCACTTTCAAGCTTGACTTGGTACTACGGGTTAGCAGCGACTTTTATGACACTAATATTTTGTCCATAACGCTGAACTAGTCTGTTTAAACTAAATATAAATAACTAACAGCCGATGCGAGAACACATTATAGAAAAGAATAAAAAAAATAAAGTCCACAATGCAAGGCGAAAGGAGACAAAATAATCACTCTTGTTCTTGTTCGGGTACACGGGAGTGATCTCTATATTTTGCTTCGGCAGTGATGAATATAACTGAAATAGACTTAACTCAGCTTTTAATTGGATTGCCGAGCAAAAACACTAAACTACGTCCCGTATTCCAAAGACTTGTATTTCTTTTTCTTTATAATGAATGTTTTACTTACTTCATTCCAGTCCAGTGTCTCCAACTTGACGTAATAAAAATATGGGGCTATTATCTATGGATAGTTACAATACCAACAAACAAACATAATGTTATTATTTTTAAGTTCATAAGATTACACGGCTTTAAAAGTATTCAGCCCAAAATATATAATCCGTATATTTAGATTTATGTTATTTTAACATTTCAGTCGCAACAAGGCGCAAGGTCAAATTGCACCTGGAAGATTATATTATACATGAACATAGGTGTTACTGGTTTAAATTGTTTAAACTTGTTTAAGTCAATTGTTTAAGTAAATAAGTAAATTGTTTAAGTCTGTAAAACATCGACAACATTGATAACGTGCCGTTCAACCCAATTATTGTTCAAGTTCATTTTTTCAATGTGAAATAACGGGAAAAAATATTTAATAATATTTTTCTTAATATTATGTAAAAGGTAAACTTGAAATCAGTATAAGGAATTGGAACGTATTAACTTCTATATTATCTTTTGCTCATGACAGACATTATAAATTAAAAGAGTCGCAAAATAAAAACTAAATCATCTAAAATCATTGATGATATGTTGTCTATGGTGTTATTACCATTTGCCTCGTGTAACACTGTTAATGTTGATTTGCTCCTATAATACGCAAGTCTCTAAGTAACATAAAAACAGTTTACACAAGCTTTTTTAAATAATTTAATTCTATATTCTTGATTTACATACATGGCATGAAATTTGCGTCGATTTGTATGATATAGATATCGTCAGTTACAATTTTGTTTACCTTAAATGTTCTAGATGGCGCTTTAACTTATTACAAAAAGTACCTTCTTAAAAATAAACGAACAAGAAATTATATTAAACGGAGTATCATTATGTTTTATACAAATACCAAATTCTGGGTCTAAGGATAATTGTACAGAAAATAATGTTACGAAGCTAGGATTTTTAATTAAATCTCTATAATATATGAAAGCTTCATGTCAAGTTTAGTGATTTCGTTTTCTAAAAATGTGATACTCATTCACTTTACATTACTCTATTGTTTTATGTATTGGAGAACAAGTTCTTATCTTTGTATTAAAAATTGATAAAGGAGTACCTGTTATCGTATTAAGCAAAATTTACAACTATCATAGTACCACTTACTAGTAGGTAATTCATTGTTAAGTAGTGGTTACGGTTTAACTTTCCAGATTTCTTTAGTTTATAAATGTATTTCATTATATTTTGTTTGGAAGAGTAGAAGTTGTTGTTGAATTAAATTAAAATAACACATTGACTGTTAGGTTTTATAGCAATTTTTTTGATTTAGTTATCTAATTGAGAAAATATTTAAGGTCAAGTAAATTTCGCCAAAGTTACTGATATAATTGAAAATTTTGTTGTGACGTCGCAAATATTTGCCTATAATCGTAATCGATATCGCGTCGTAATAGATAATTGTCCTAAAATGTATTTAAATTAGCGAAAATGTCCAGTGCCTCATGCTTAAATCTTATAAAATACTATAAAAAAATGTAAGAAATGGTAAGAACTTAAAAAACCTGTTGAAATGAGATAAAGTTACTTAAGCACGGTAATTACTAACGCTCAACATTCATAATATATTTATGAACTCGCCTTTTCACGTTGCCATAAAGCCATGTAAACATTAAATTATTAATGTTTAGCAAAAATATAAAAGCTGTAAGAAACAGGAAAAACTTTAAGAAAATACATTCCGCTACTGAGCATATTCTTCGCACCTTTGAAGTTAAAAATAAAAAAATAGGTTTCCATTACATCTTAGTTTTTATGTGTCTCTTCTGTTTGTTGGCAGTAAGAAATGTATATACACAAAAAATCCTAAAAAATAATATGTACACGGGAACTTCGTCGCCATCTACCGGTCGTAACCGGTCAACTTTGAAATAGATACGATAAAGAAAGTAGGAGGAGCAGTGAAGCATAGCAAGGATAGTTTATTGGCAAGTCCTGTGTAAATATAACTTTTTAAAACGCTGAAAAAAATATCTTACAAAAAACGTGTTTAACAAAAATGTACAAAACATGCTCAAATAGTACAAAGAACGAACGACGTTTAAAGCTGTAGCAAAATTAGAAAAAATGCTGATGCCCAAAGATTGAAAAAGTCTTGATTGTCTATGGTCAATTCTGGTGATGTCTTTCCTGTATATAATTTTATGTCGCGCAAATTAAAAAGTTATTAGCTAATAAAGAATGCAAACTTATGAAAAAGTTTCTTATTGTCCTGATCACAAAATATGCCACCTGTTATATATTTGTGAATTTTTGAACAATTTATCTCAAACTGCGAATAGAGGGCGCCACTGTCAAGGTACGAAAAATCTTATAAACCAAAGCTGTTATCATATAAAGCAAAAACCACGTGTTAATTTCGGTAAAGTCGGATAATGAGTTGCTTGAGTTTAACACAATACGAGCACCCAAAGATGTGGTCATATTTACATAAAGTAAATGTTAATTGTACATTAGATATTTTTAAGACGCTTGAATTTATATAGCAGCTCCTCTGTGAGATTACAATAACAGGCAGCGGCATAATTATTCACTCAGGAGAAACTTTTCAACCAGTTTACTATATAGTAGTATTAATTTAAACCAGACGGCCTTAGGAACAATGAAGTCTAAGCTATTAAATCAAATGTACTTCGTTTTATAAAACAATTGATATACTTATATGTTTTACGTACAGTGATATTTTATATTGTTCTATTTTGATAGACTGCCTCTTTGGTCGAGTGGCAGCAAGCGCGATTGCCGATCGGTAGGTCCTGGGTTCAAATTCCACGTCGGGTACGTCGGAGTCTGGAATTGTGCTCGGTGCATGGCAATAGGCTCACCACTTATTCCATGGGACTTAGACGTACCTAACTGGTGAAACGTGGGAGAGTACTACATTCCTCTGCCTACCCCTTCGGGGATTACAGGCGTGATGTTACGTTACCTTCTATTTTGATACGATTGGGTATTTATACGAATGTTAATTAAATGTGGGTACATAAAACTGACTTTGGTTAAACAATTGACATTAAACAAAGAAAAGGTACATAGATGTTTGTTACCCAATAATGCTTTTCAAGTTTCTTTCATTGACGTTACAACATTGCGATACCGCTACAGATACTGGCGATTCTACAGTTCCATTTTTGAAATGGAAATTTCTAAATTATTCGTCATAATGCCTATCTGACAAAAACCTTGACAGTTTAAAATTGTTAAAATGTCGTAGGCATTTTTATGATTCATTCACAAATATTATTATAAACTTCATATTCACTCATCTTTCCATTAAGCACGTAACCATTGCCTGATTACTTACTTTCATGTGACACTTCTAGGTTTGTCTCTCAATTTGCGTAGGCGTCGTTTGCTACAAGTTTAAGAATAACTTTCCATTAAGTTAGATACTTTTTAAAATTCGTGGCATCCATTTCGTGACGGTAATCCTCTGTGCTTCTTTTGGATTTATATTTTAGATTGTCTCTTTCCAAGAAGCCGTTGTCTTCAACTGCATTAACATCATTGACCTAAGGATAAGCTCTATTTGCCAGTATGCTCCCATTATGCTCAAGAACAATGGGTGTGTATCCTAATTTAATCTAAATAAATGACTTGCTTCTTTTCTGCACCTAAATTATCGTTTTTCTTAAGTCGCTGTAAATATTTAGCCTGCCAGCGTGAATATCTGGCTTTTAAATAACAAAGTGCTTTCTGTTATGTTTTTTGAATTTGTATCCAAATTTTACTGCTAACAATTTTCTTAAGCATGGTTTTTGGCTCTGGAACTTAAGATTAGAATTTAAGCTAACAATAATATCCTTTTCACCCATAGTACCATTTATAGATATTTATCAAAGCTTACATAACGAAGTTCTGTTCAGTTGGATGCAAGTTCGTTTTGGTTTGCTTTTTCCTGTTTTCCAGCATGTTATAAATTTTAAATCGTTTATTGTTGTAGAAAAATCTTAGGAAAATTGCAAATGCTTGGTTTTATTTTTGATCGTTATCAAAGTGGCTTCTGAAACTCTTTTGCCATGCAAGTTCTTTTAGTAGGTACCTGGTCATCAATAAAGAAAATGTTTTGTCATGTTTCACTTTTTTTAAAATAATATTTTTTATATAAGTGTTCTGTCACCATGACGTCAAATTTCCCGCGCAATATTAATGACCTTTAATAATGACGTATAACCTATAGGTAACAGAAGCAACGTAACTAAAGTTATAACATCAAAATTTAATAAGAAAATTAATTATAATAACTTAACGAAATAATAATACGGGAAATACGGCGTGCGTCGTCGTCACGATTCGTACATCAGTAACAAACTAATCTACTTCAATCTCTTCCATGAAACCGGAATGTAAAAAAGGAAACACTGTTGCTTAGCAACGTGAGTAGCTGTAGTCCTTCACAAGCGAAAGGTTTCTTTACATTTAGGAAATCTCTTTGAATTTCCCAAACGTTTCCTCGTGTAATAAATTTAATCGATTAGTTTTCCTACATAATAGTAATACGAATATACATGATTAAAAATGTGACGGCTTAACTCACGTACGTTTTTCGGGATTGCCCGACTGGTTTCGGACCTGTATGAAGTCCTTCCTCATGAGTATCCGTCGCTTGCAGCGAGGTCACGACGGTCTCCATCGCGACTGGGTGCTCATGAGGAAGGACCTCGTACAGGCCCGAAAACAATCGGGCAATCCCGAAAAATGTACGTGAGTTAAGCCGTTACATTTTTAATCATGTATATATATACTCACGAAACATTTAATAGTAAAATACGAATATACATAT
>DWJK01002773.1:0-14077 GCA_018248815.1 Croniades pieria auraria
GTTCTGGCAAACAAGGATAATAGCAGCGATAGCCTAGTGGTTAGGAATCCAGCCTCTCGCTCCGGGGGTGCTAGGTTCAAATCCATGGCGCGCACCTCTTCACAAAAAAAAAGTGCGATTTAAGTTTAAAATCACTTGTTAATGGTGAAGGAAAACATCGTGAGGAAACTTGCACACATTAGAATTTATACAAAAAAAAAATCTAAGGTGTGTGAAGTCTGCCAACCCACACTTGGCTAACGTGGCGGACAACGGCCTTAACCCTCTCAATATGAGAGGAGACCCATATTCCAACAGTGGAAAGATAAATAGGTCGATTATTATTATTATTTTATTATACAAGATTATAAATAGTGATAAAGTCCAAAATATCAACACGTAGTGTACGTCGTTACATAAATTGTACAGAAAAAAAAAATACGGCAAAAGCAACTCTTGAACATTATCAGCGTGTTCATGTACTCGTTCAAAGAGAAAATTTTGTTTTACATAATTATTCTCATAATATGGTATAAATTGTGGTTCTTGGTCTTTCACATCGAGATCTCTGTATAACGGCTGAACTGGTTTCAAGATCCAAATTAAAGGTCACTTGCGTAAGGAACCAACAAAAAAAAAAGACAAATTGGACGTGAACCAAAGTATTTCTGTTAATTGCCATTATTCGAGAGGTTTTATTCAATTTATGATAATTTAATTTACGTACAATAAATTTAATTTTAAGCATTGCAAATATTTACAATTTTGTAATTTAAATTTTATATTTATTCAAAGAATCAAAATGATGAGGCAGTTTCAGTTATAGTTACTTTTAATTATTATATACATTGCAGAAAATAATATCCAATATTTCCTTTTATTATATTTTACTGTAACAATTAAAGTATTTTCAAAACAAAAAAATATTCTTCATTATTACACAAAAAAATATATTTCCCGCGTCTTTTCTATGTGACAGCTCGATTTGACACGGGATCACGATTGTAACGAACAAAGGACGTTTTACTTTCAATTGACCATCAATCCTTTACCGCGGAACTTCC
Source organism: Croniades pieria auraria (assembly GCA_018248815.1). Taxonomy (NCBI): domain Eukaryota; kingdom Metazoa; phylum Arthropoda; class Insecta; order Lepidoptera; family Hesperiidae; genus Croniades; species Croniades pieria. Next base: position 1,044 of record DWJK01002773.1, read on the forward strand.
CTCCCAATTTGTAATTGCGTTACACGAGATCGCATTAAGAGAGGCGATGCAGATTCTGGAGCGGCCGCACACCTTATAGGGGCCTCATTAAAACATTATAAAAACCGAGGGCTCGCCTTGTATCTGACGTTTAAATAGGAACAATTTTTAATTAACAACGAGATTGGGAGACGCGTCATTGTTAGTAACGAGAGGTTCGTACAGCGTTATGATCGTCGAAGGTTGACAAGTTCCTCATTTAAACGATAAGAAATGATTTCTTAATGTTTTTTCATTCTTAATTTGTCGTGACATAATCCTTGGGTCATTCCGGTTTTGTTAGTGCATTGTCGGTACTATGAAATCCGGTTAAAAGTCATTTGGAATTAATCTAAATAAATATTGCCTCATATCACTTATGATAGACGGTGATAGACTATGTAGACTGACAGGCCGCGGCAGTACCACGGATGTATTTGTTTTTACTAGCAATTGTTGTGAAAAATATTATCCCATGGTCTAAGGTCTGTGTTCATCTCACTCATGAGTCATTCACTGTTAAAACACAGTCCTATTTTGGAAGTCCAGTTGGTGCGAACTAATAACACTTTATTAACAACTAGTTCTAAGAGTGTTGTTCCTATAGTCCTTTATAAGGTCGGTTGCAGATGTCCTCGAATTTTGCCTACCATTTCTAACTACAGCTAGATCATTTTTTACTTTTTCCGCATGAAAAACTATTTAGACTTTTTTTACCTTTTGGAATATGAAATGACATATACACAGCACCGTAAGGATAGAAATTTGGTCCTCGCTACTCTCTCCTATCCTGTAACTCGCACGACGTGATGATATAACAATAACATATTCAGCACTCGTTTTATTATTTCATTTTTATGGCAGCACAAATGTGGTGCAACTGGGTGAAGTGAACGGGCTCCTTAACAGCGCAATACATGACGGCTGGAAGTACTCGTATATATATCAGATGGATGTGATATTTCATAATAATGCCTCCAATAATCTGGTCCAAAATTATCTTTAGTATATTACGCAACCTTCGTACGGGTCGCTATTTAATTATGAAAACAAGTGGCGTTCGCGAAGTCCGTTTATTTGGGGAACAGAATTTAATTTGCACATAACTTTTTTATTTCTTAACCTATTTAAATGAAAAAAAAACACTAAATGGTAAGTGAAGCCCATCACAATCCATAATCCCGAAAACTGCATTCAAATCAGATAAGCCGTTTCTGAGATTAGCATGCACAAACACACAGACATACAGACAAACAGACAAAATGAAAAACATTGTTTTGGGTTCTCTTGCGTATATAAAGGCACCACATTATGAATTTTTAAGTACATTTCCCATGTACAGACAGCGATCAGCTACAGTTTTATTATGTGTATAGATTATGTAGTCCACGAAAAGGCTGTTTAAGATTTTGCATATCTATTTACGTTTAATCGGTTGCTGCGAATCTAATGTACTAAAGAACAGTATTTTTAAATGATATACGTTTTTCTGGTAAAAGAAGTAATTGTTGTGATAACCTATATGTATACTTATAAACTTGTAGCTAAATAGATTTTTTTTCCATTAATTGAATCCAGAATAGCTGATTTGTTAATAGATAAAATATTCTAAATTCATTAAAAGCAATTACCCTTTCATTTATTACTGACATTTATGTGTTCTTATTTCAAACAATAGTTTTCGCTGCCATTAATCAAAGTATTCGTGTGTACAATTAAGTTGGTTCGTCTAATCTTAAATAGTTTCTCTCGAGCACGTGTTTTGTTGGCACTGTTAACGGAGAAGCGTTCACCAATTACCACTATCTGTTAGAAATCACCAATGAGGCGGTAAAGGGCATTGTTGGTACGAGTACGGTAGGTCGTAAATATGGTGTTTACTCGATAGATGGCGTGAGCTGCTTACAATGGTGTGGGGGCGGCGCGGCGCTCGTGCGCTTCCGATAGTGTTGCTATGTGAATTTAACTTACCTACCTCTTTTTATATGTACCTAATAGTGTTGCCACGTGAATTTAATCTACCTGCCTATTTTTATATTTACCTATTAGTGTTGCCATGTAAATTTAACCTACCTACCTACTTTTAGAAATCTTTAATAATGGACAATATTATGTCATATATACATACATATATACATTTTTCTGTAATAATAGCTAAGTCCTGTTATTATTATTGTACTAATATTTCAATGGTGTAATGCGTCTTAATTATTACAGGCTTGGATTTGTCCGATTATTTCCGTGGTTAGGATTTATAATGATAAGTCTATATATCTATATGTGTATTTGAATTATTCGGCTGCCTGGTTACCATAGCACAGGCTCTGACCATTTTGGAATCATATGGTCGTTGTGGATGTATCCAAAGATATTTTTTAAAATTATTGTAACACAAATAATACAATTTCAGAAGTAAATAAATAAATATAATAAAATTGCACTATAAATGTTTTATTTTATACATAGCAATGAATGAGAAATGCTACAGAATTGCCACAGACTAGAAAATGCAAACGTCTCTCACTATCCTGCATTCAACCTAATGAGATATGGCAACACTAAGCGCGATGCGCGGGTCCAGTCTCCATTGATTTGCTACTTGCATTGAGGCTCAGATAAATTCATGTTTGTGCAAGACAACATGAATTTAATCTCAAAGCTCTAGGTGAGTTACTGGCAACACTGTTCGCTGCTTTAAACGGTAATCCGGTATGTTTCTATTGCTGGCAAGAATACAATGTTTGCTTTGAATCGAATATTTATGTGGCTTCAAAGGTTTGCAATTAAGAATATTAACCTGTTTGACCATCGTTAAAATTTGTTGAAAATCTCCCATATTTTTATTTAGATGTGAACTATTCAAATGGTAGAACAAAATTTTTGCATTGGACACTTGTCAAGATTGAAAAAATTAATTAGGGATACAGTCTTAACATCACGCCTGTATTTTTTCGAATGTGTAGCAAAGGCGTGTAGTACTTCCGCTTTTAACAGTTCTTTACGTTTTATGTAATAGGGGGTGAGCCTATTGACATATACCGGGCACAGATCCAAACTCCGAGCTACTGCTGGGAATTCTAACCTAGTTAATCGAAGTAAATAGTAAATAGGAAATAAATAAAATTAAAGTGCTAGTAGTACTAATAATAATATATTTGCAAGTGTAAATTATTCAATAAAACGCCGTAAATATCATTATGACTCCTATTTATACTATCGACATTTACTTATCGGAAGTTCTAATGATGCGTAAATCTGAATGATAAATTAATTATTAATTTCTGATTATCTATTATTAATTAAAGTTCCGCTCACTAATTGCATTGACATTATTCAGATAAAAGAACATAAAAACATATATACGCAGCTTCCTGCACTTTGCATTTGCATTTGATATTTATTAAATACGTGCCGTGATGGAACTAGTGGTGGGATAATTAGTTGCTAAATGTTTTTTATGGACATATGGTAAATTAATTATCAAAGTGTAAAATGTATTTTTTACATACATTAACATTTACTGCACATAACACGTTTGTTTTATGTATATTTACATTTAAAAACACCTTTTATTTACATTTACACATGCTTTTTATTTACGTCGTATTGTCGTCTTATTTACGTATTATTGTCACGTCAATATGACGTGACAATAATTCCACATTCTTTCATTGGTCACATACACATCTTTCGGGTTTGGGTGATATCGTGGCTAGAACATCTTCATCACCATTTGAGTCCACACTGTTCTAATATGCGAAGGTTTGTTTGCGATGTTTCAGTTAGCAAGCAAGCGTTATGGATCATAACAATCACACATGCCTATTATGACAGTTTCGTGGAGAGTTTTAAATATATCAATAAAACTAAGTTCTATTAAACAAGTTAATCATTTTTGAAAACTTATATTTTTATTAACTATTTTTTTTAAGCGCTTTTGATAGTTACATTTTCAAATAGTTGTATTTTTTTAAAACAATTTTTCTCTCGATTCACCTTGCATCATTTCCGAAATAGGCAACGTTAATTATACCGCTCGCTCGGAGGCTCGACAGCGCGAGAGCTTTCTCTCGCAAAGGAAGTCCTCCGAAGCCTTCGCGGCCGCTATACCTTACACAGCGCGGTATTTACATACTGATCTCGCGCTGCACTAATTCAAAGTGACGTGTCCCGCTGAACTATCGATATTGTACAGGCTCGAGTAGGTATTAACACAGTACATGTATTACTTACATATATATGTATTTTTATTATTCTTATAAACGGCTAAATGTTTACCTATCATATAATAAAAATATGTTCAAGCTAAGTCTGGTGGGGTAGACAGAAAGCAGGAAGGAACAAATATATTTTTACAGACCTAGAGAGATTTTTCTACACACTATGTCAGTGAGTACATAATGAGTAATGACGTCACAGTGTGTTATATATTGTTATCGGCAATGAGTACTTACAATCCATTTCAAAGTGCAACTATTGATCATACAGTTACTGTCAGAATTTATCATGAGAATTATTACCCTACTGCCGTCTACTACTGGACAAAGGCCTTTCCAATAGGATGCCACTAGGCTCGATCTTCAGCTGTTCGCTTCCAACCGCAACCAGCCACTGCGTATATCATCGTTTAACTTAGTTGGAGGGCATTTGATATTATAATTAATAAAGTTAATTTAAATTATCTTTTAAGTATTTTTTCCATTAGCGATGTACTAAAAACACTAAGGTTTTTCTACAAATGTAAATTAGATGTATTGTGTTCGCCCATAGACTTGACCATCGATGTCTCGCTGGAAGTGCGTTACGGAGAACCAGTATTGGATACTTGACACGTCGGTATGGCGAAGATGTCAGCTGATCCATTAACGGGCATGCACCACCATATCTAGGGAACATCGTGCTTTGGTGATAACCATCAAACAAGAATACTCACATCGATATATCCCTTCCGATAGCTGTTGGATATAACAGAGAAAAACAAAAGGCTTACCACCAATTCCATAGAGGGACGTAAACGTAACTGGTGAAACATGGAAGTGTGCGCTCCTCTGGTACCTTCGGAGATTACAGGCGTGATGTTACGTAAAAACAAATGATAATCAAATTGTAAGTTGTAAAAACGGGCGAATTTATAATTGGCATATTTATTATGGTATTTGATATATTTTTATTATGTTTATTTAAAAAAGAAGAGCAGAAAGCTTTTATATGTTATGTATATACACATACATTAATTTACATAAAATAAAATGTTCAATGTTTATATTCATATTGTCTGCGGTTATACGGTAGCAGAGATTAGATTTATAGAGACATACTCTACGTGCATACATATTTTCACGCTGAGTCCCTTACGAGGTAGGCAGAGCAGAGAGTTCTTATATAAGAGAGATAAATAAGAACTTCAATAACTTTCAAATCTACGATTCAGTCACGGTCGAATCTCTACCACTGCTGGCCCAGTCGTTATAGCAATTTAATGCTCCAAGAGCAACAGCCGGAGTAAGTTCTTAAATGATCTTGAAGTAGACTAAAACTCCCGTCACATCCTAATGCAATATGGAAGTGGCTAATCTGGATGCTAATGACTAATGGAGCTGTACAGGAAAAAGGTTTTGTAATAATTATTCAAACTGTAAGGCCAGTTTTTAAGTTGTAATCGATTAAAATGTTCTCCTGCTTAAAGCATCCGAAGGTAAATTTAAGATTTCATTTATTAAAATGACAGTTAACAGGTGCTTAATTTTTATTTTTATATCATCACGATTGGTTAATTGCGGGGTAGGCAAAAGCGATGAGTGTCAATAAATTTTGGTATTATTTTATCAGCTATTATCGCTACACGTCTAAATCATCTGATGTAAAAAAATCTTAATAATGTATATTAATAATATCAGTACATTTTTTATTATCAACATCGGAAATAGACTTTCGTTAATGGCACATAACATTCAGTTCAAACATAAGTTAAATATTTTTTGCGTTTCCATTAAAAGGTTGATTGTAATTAAGTCGTTTGTATGTAAACGAATCGTATTTTGTCATAACACTGTAATTGTATTCGCGAAATTATCGATTCGCGATATCGATTTTGTACTGGTTTCGGACCACACGTGAGTACATCATTATCTCTTCCAGCTCAGAGTGGATTTTTTCGTAGTATCTTCTTATGTTTTTTGACCCCGTAATGAGAAATTGAGCGGTTTTAAGCAAGTGGGTAAGTTCGTAAATGGGTAAGCTCATCACAAACATAACAGCTTCATATTCACAATTTATTTCGATTTTTAAAAAAGATCGTTGAATTCTTTTTTTAATTTAAGCAAACGTGTCACTGGCACCTTATAAATTGGAACCATGAATTGAATTAAAAATAAACAAATTGTAATATACAAAAAAGCAAATGTAAGTACATTTGATGGTAATGAACGGCGCACGCTGAGAACCTCATTACGGTTGCAAGTTAAAATGTAATTGAATTTTTCCAAATCGGTCCTCGCTTATGTTAATCTTTGCTTTTCATTAGTCGCAAATCATTAAACGGTTAATAAATTTAAATCAATAATCGATGAATGTGAGTGATGGTCGCGAAACGATTTGTCGACATAATTCGATTTCACGGACCAGTATCGTTAATTACGAACGCGAACATCGCGACGAGCAAAGCGTCCAACTGGTTATGGCGTTGCCGGTGAAACTGGCCAGCTGTCCGCAACCATTCAGAGCGTGTTAGGGTTAAATAATTCCAATATTTTTTTATATATCTTTCCTAAACCTTAAATTTATATTAAATACAATCAGATTTCCTTCTACCAATGTAATTTTACAGAAAAAACCCGTTAATTTTATCAAAATAAATTAATAATTTCGTAGTATTGACTTGACTGTGATATTTAGCATTCGATGTTCTCTGTTAAACTCATAAGATATCTAGCATGATGATGTAATAAAGTAATAATACTTAACTATTGATGTAAAAAAAGTAAATATGTTGTCCTACGACAACATTTAACACGAAAAGCTGAATGACTGGCAACATTGAATAATTACATTTGTAAAGTTCCACGTATTGATAAAACGAATGTTCTTTTTTTATAGACAGACACGGAGTTTCATAGAACCGATATTCAGTTTCTAATTGTTTTCCGCGGTGATTAAGTACCCTATAAAAAAAGGTTATTCCATTTAACGGGTTGCGATTTTATATTATAATAAACATTATTATAAAAAGTAGGACCGTACATGAAACTGACGCGATCCATTGTATAACTTTATGTTTCTATTTTACAGTTTTATGTAAGCATAATGAGGGCGGAAGCCATTTTAAAGAACCATTTTATTAACTAGGAACACAATAATATATAATTGAGACAAATATAAACAAGATAAGTAGAGTAAAATCTAGTTTTTATTATGAGTGCTTTTTAATATCATTACATACTCAACAGTCCAACAGCGGGACGACAAATGACTCGAACAGTTTGTATGGTTGGATCTCCTCCAGATCTCCAGAACAAGAAGAGTTGGAGCCATCGTCTGCCACGCGGGCCAAATGAAATTGCCAGAATTTCATACTGAGCTCGGTGTAAGGCAATGGGCATCTATCCCGTGGTGAGACGTATAACATAACTGGTGAAACGAGGAACGTACGTTTACTTCTTCTGGGATTATAGGCGTGGCGTTACGCTACAAAGTAGGTTTCCTTACGACATATAATCTTTAATATACAATATATTATATCCATAATACATAATAATAACACATTTAATATTATTTTATTAAATCGGATGAAAGGTTGCGAGCGCCTCAGATTTCTCCGTTGCACGTCGTCGGAATTTAGATACGGGTAGGTACGGACACTCGCTCTTGTTAGCATCAGCGGATGTGCGTGCCTTAGTTTTCACTTGTTCACTACACTTATTAAAACACCGCTAATAATAACTTTATCTCCGCCGCCAATTAGGTGACAATTTCCTGTATAGAACATGCTGAGAAATATGTCACAGTTTCAAATGTGGATTTCTGAACGCGTTTTGCGAATTTTGAACGTTTCGCATGTTCTTTGGCTGTCAAAATTAGTTGCTCATGACTTTTAAAAAAAGGTTGGAATTATGATAAAACATTGTTTTTAATGTTGATATCAGTAAACGAAATGGTTTTAAATTTAATTTACAAGATATACAAAACGAATAAGTTTGGAAGAGTATTATTGACGTTATAAATAAAAGAAAGAATATCTTCAAATTATTATGACAGAATTAAGCGATATTAGACACAGCACTGAATAGCAAACTACTAGTGGCAAATTTTCATTGTCGTCGATATCCTTTAGATCGTACGGTGAGTAGAAGTCCTGTTTGTTAGGTAATAATCGTTAAAATATATCTTTACTTTAAAAACTTGCGGAAACATTTAATTATAGTCAATATTTTGCGTATATTGGAACGATATATGGTGGTGTAAATTTAATATGATGAGACTAATTCTATTTAAAGAAAAATTTAAGGGCTGCCACGTTGGTCGGCTGCAAGCGTGGCTACTGATCGAGAGGTTCTGGTATTATTGAAGTTTTATATTTTGAAATATTTAGTAGTGGCTCGGAATATGGATCTGTGCTCGGAGTACAGCAACATGCTCACAATCCATTCATACCTGGTAAAACGTGGGAGTGTACAACATTCCTCTGCCTACCTCTTCGGGGATTGCGGGCTTGGTGTTATGAAAAGAAAAATTTCCATTCTCGTCATCTGTGACATTGATAGTTAAGACGACCCTCGGATTTATAAACGATTGCGAACTACGTAAAGATACTCGTAATTACTAGGTAGATGTGTTCGTGAGGTTTTATAGTCATCTTGAATGAACTATGAATGACTGTTTTTATTATATCATTTTATGGCAGTATTCAGTCCTATTACAGTATTCATTAGGTCGGTTACATTAATGACTATTGATTATTTTATACGCTGTAACGAGTTAAAGGCGGTGTGGAAGGTTATCTACTGCAGAAATATCTGATTATATTGTAATTTATTTAGATTTTTTATTATTCGATTATTATCGTTATCGCCAAATAAATAGTTCACGTACATTTTCCGTACGTATATTATTCAGAGTTAAACGTAAGTTTAACTAGTTTCTACACTGCAGTATTTTAGTCACTGCTTTGTGAGTTCTGCTTATTTAAACTTAAACGTGGACTGGATTTTACTTTTTTTATCACACCGCATATAAGAATCGAGGTAGATAGTAGAAAACGAAATTATTTTGTCATATTGCCATGCCAGGTCCCTTCCGAGGTAGGCAGAGAGTACAAAGTGCCAAATACAACAATCCTCACAGACCTGACTGTATTTTATATGAATATTATGAATGTATTTTACACATTTTTCAATGACTCTTGGTTGTCTGACGGAACTGTGGAGTGCCAGTCCGAGTGAGTACTGCGGACACGATAAGCTGTTTCGTCCATGGAACAAATCAATTAAGGGGAGGTGACCACCCATTGTATTTGTATCAGATGTCTCGTTAAAACGACACGAAAAACAGGCCCGTGTGAAATTTATGTCCGCCATTAACCACTCGGCTCGACCCGCGTTTATTCACGAATCGGTATTTTAACGAAAGTTTAATTCGAACTAACGCGGTCTCATTGTTACCGTAAACGTCCTACATGGAGTCCAACGGCGACTTTCCTTTGATTATCGCATTACGGACCCCTATTTTTAACACTGATTTAATTGATCACATTAAATAACAAAATTGCACGTCCTATTCCTTTTATGATGTGAAAGGGGACGCGATTAAAAAGGGAAATTACGGTTGCCGACGTAATCAATTGCGATTAAAAGCGAGGTGGTGAAATTTGCGAGCGAATCGCTGTGAACTGGTCCCATCAATTTAGTTAGAACCACATCCGGCGACAAGTACGGACAAGCGGACATGCGGGTCGATTGAAATTAATAATATTTCATTCAATGAGCCGCGGTATAGATTTGCGCAAGACGTGTCGCCCCGCTCCGCTCTACGTCCGCGCGATAATGAATACGACGTATTCGTTGCGCGCGTGTATTTATAGCATACATACATATGTGCTTTATAAATCGGTCTGCCTGTATTGGATTACTGGAACGTAAGTGCTGAGATTTAGACTGAACCGATGCAAATATATGTAGAGTAGATGAAGCGCGGCAATTTTGTGAGAAACGTATCTACTAGCTGGTGGGGGAATTTAAAAGTCTAAAAAATCAGATTTGTAACGATAAAAATATTCGACAGTCTACACTCTCTACGTGTCTCATAAGGGAGCTGGCATGATAATATAAAAATACGTATTATTGTATTGTTTCTTTCCACCGAGAAGCGACCGTAAATATTCCTTCGACATTTAAAGGAGCTTGGTGTAGTAAAATATTATAATAACATATATTATTGCGTACGAGTATATTCAACAACGGATCCTAAGGCACGATTGCGCCCACGCGTGGCACAATTTTTTGCTACAAATGGAGATCAGAAGAGCTTGCGGTCGATAAAGAGACCATTTCATAAAGGTTACCTTTCCGGCTATCAGATATATTTACGAGTATGTCTCTATTAAATTCAACACAGAGGTTCACAATAACATGTTAGTAAACAATCGATTTGCATTCAGTATCAAAATTTTCGTTTCACAGCGTTGTTTTCGTCCTCTTATTTTCGCTAAGTCCATAAATATCTTTTGTTAAAAAACTTCAATTACTTAACTATGTACGGATAAATGAAACTTAAAAAATTATTTTTCAACTTATAATAATGAATTAATTGTTGATTTGCATAGGACACAGCAGGAGGTGTTCATTTTAAGCATTTTTCACCTTAAATAAACCGCCGCCGTCTCAATTCTGTCTTAATTTCGTTATCTTGCATATCTTCGTGACAGATCTCCAATATGTTTTGTCATAACCGACCAAGGGAGGTACTGATTATTAAGAAATACATTTTGCATATTATTAATGCAATCATTCGGCCAAGGTTCTTTGTTCCGTGGTCGGTAATAAAATATGTTTAAATTGGAGTAATTAATTTAATGTTGTGGAAAAGGTTTAAGAGGAATTGGACTGATATTTTGACAAGTATAATAAAGCTTTATGAATGACTACTGCTGTATGTATATTTAATAATTCATACATACATTTATTCCCTTTTCTATTCATTGCTCTCTCATCATCATCATTATCAGCCTATTTCCGTCCACTGCTGGACATAGGCCTCTCCAATAGCACGCCACTGAGCTCAATATTCAGCTCTTCGCATCCAACTGCTGCCAGCCACTTTGCGTATATCGTCACTCCACCTATCTGGAGGACGTTCTACGCTACGTTCGCCAAGACACGGTCTCCACTCCAGAACACGTAGTCCAACGGTTATCGGTTCTGCGACAGATGTGACCAGCCCACTGCCACTTCAGCTTGCTAATCCTTGGTCTCTGATTGGAAGGAATCGGTGCTTAACACTATAAATGACCGTCTTGTAGCTGAGTCGTAGGTTCTATTCCCACCGAGAATAAATATTTGTGTGACGAGCACAAGTTTTTGTTCTCTGTCTAGGTTTTGATTTTTATATTTACATATGTATTTTACCAGCTGTCTGGTTAAGACAAGCTCTCTAATATATTACTATGAGATAAATAAAAGGTGGTTTAATGTTCTATATCCATGAATTATGATCATATAACATAAATACAACGCATTCGTGAGAACTCATGAATTTATATTTGCTATTAATTTCATGTAGCTATGAATACATTGATATTTAGATATTCCTGTATTTTGAGTGTATAATGAACAACATGAATGCATCAGAGTGATATTTCAGTGATATTTCTCTATCAAAATACCATTACTGGAACCAAAAAAAAAAACCCAAACTCTTAACTGGATTCATTATAGATATCATTACTACATAATGTGAGGTTTCTTATGTAGTAGGCAGAGCGCGTCGGTTACCAGACATCTCCATCCTTACAGATCTGACACGGTTCTTTAATAGTTATCAGTTAACTACGTTTTATAGTTTAACTAGTAAACATCGACTTTAGTTAACGACTAGCGTTTGTGATTTGTAATAGGACTATGGATATTTCATTGATTTTAAGTCGTTAGTGCACCGGATGTGACGTCACGTTTCTATTTAGGGTAATCGTGAATCATTCCGAATCATAAAAAAAGGAGATTGTGTCAGCGACTGCCTCGGTGGTCGAGTTGGATGCAAGCGCGACGACTGATCAAGAGGTCTTGAGTTCGATCCCCGGGTCGAGTACTAACGGACTTTTCTGTTTTGAAATTTTTAATAGTGAATGGGCTCACCACTTACCTCAAACTAGGACGTAAACGTAACTAGCGAAACGTAGGAGTGTTCCGCACTCCACTACCTACCTCTTCGGGAATAACAGGCGTGATATAATGTTGCACATATATAACCTTTGTACATATTATTGCATAGAACTTTATCAGAATTTAGTAATAAATGTAACGAAACACATTCCAATTACAAGTTAGGTCCTAGTGTGTAATATATGCATTTCAGTTACGTCATATTTGTACTGTAAACGTACCAAGGGCCAGCAGGTCCGGCCCTAATCCTTGGCGCAATTTGTACAAGCGAAACATGCAAATAAGCACTTACTCTCAGTTCGACAAGATTTTACTATAACGACATTGCGCAACTAATGCCCTCTATGTATAAATAAAATGTTGGAAACTGTTTTTAAAAGGATGTAAGTAAATTGGTAGTTAACGCTTTTTTTTTTTTAATCGACCCATTAGCATTCCTGTGTTAGAATATGGGTCTCCTCTCATATTAAGTGGGTTAAGACCGTAGTCCGCCACGCTGGCCAAGTGCGGGTTGGCGGACTTCACACAAATTAGAAAATATATATATTTTTTTAATTCTAAGGTGTGTAGGTTTCCTCACGATGTTTTCCTTCACAGTTAGCAAGTGATATTTAAATTTAAAACGCACTTTTGTAAAGAGGTGCG
>DWJK01002774.1:0-14072 GCA_018248815.1 Croniades pieria auraria
GTTTTACTATTAAATGTTTCGTGAGTATTTATACACATGATTAAAAATGTACCGGCTTAACTCACGTACGCGTTTCGGGATGGCCCGACTAGTCTCCGTCCCGACCTCGCTGCAAGCGGCGGGAGGTCATGAGGAAGCACCTCGTACAGGTCCGAAACTAATCGGGCCATCCCGAAAAACGTACGTGAGTTAACCCGGTACATTTTTAATCATGGGATTATGTCAATTAGAATTGCATATAAGATGGAATCTTTAACACGTGTACAATATATTAATATCGGCATGGTTGTTTCTAACTAAACAATTTTAATTATTTCATTTACGAATCCTTTTTTTTTCATTTACCTGACGCTGATTGGATGTTGCAGTCAATTTATAACCATCCTATTAAAACTATAAAATCCTGTTATAACCATCCTGTCGAAACTTTAAAATCCTGTTATAACCATCCTGTCGAAACTATAAAATCCTGTTATAACCATCCTGTCGAAACTATAAAATCATGTTATAATCATCCTGTCAAAACTATAAAATCATTTTACAACCATCCTATCAAAATTATGAAATCCTCATAATCCTCTATTATCTACGAACGTACGTGGGTATTCCGCTACTCCTCAAAAGTAAGTTGGAACGCTCTATTTTATTGTCCGTCTGCCTACCCCAACTTAAAACCGATGAAACAGCTACAGCCGTGTCATCTCTGCAGGCGAGCTCTAGATAAATAGTGCAAAATTAAAATCAAAGAAATGCTCAAAGCTTAAAGGTGCTTAGAAATTAAATGCGCTAAAAAAATTAAGCATTTATTTTAAAGTACCGCTGTGGGTCTATGTCATTTAGATAGGGGTAGACAGATGATACCAAGAATGAACTTACTCATAGAGTTAAACATTACCTATTTTTATGTAGGGTTTATCCGACTCTAATGGACGGCATCGCAGATTGGAACATTAATTTTTGTTTAGGGTTCTCCCACCTGTAGTCTCGAAGCCCAGCAGTGGGATGTGCGGGTAAATGCAAGTAAGTTTCACCGTGTAACCAGTATGAATGGCGAGAAACATCTGCGTGCACAGCTGCTGTCCGCACGCGCCGCACACCGCGCCACGCAAGATGGCTCCGTACCCGTCTTCCTACCAGAAACCAGCTATTCATCTCGCAGATGTCGTATCGTTTATGATTTAATACTGCTAGCCATTAGGTCTATTATTAGAAACATCTAATAAAAAACCTATGGATAATATAATAGAGGTTTATTATTAAGGTAGACTGGTATTGCTGTTTTATGGTGTTCAAGTCCGCAGTCTGGAAAATCACGATTAAATTTTTTTGTATTTCCAATAATGGATTTCGTTTATCGTAGATATAGAAAGTAATCGTATTTGTTTAATTTAAACATTTTACACGGAGAGAATAAAAGAAAAATTTAAACGAAAAATGCATAATAGCACTGTCTATCCCTTAAAGAGAGGTCTTCCAGCAGTGATAGGAATAGAGAGTGATTGATGTGAAGAGATCGAAATTTTGTGTCTACTTGGAAAAGAAAGTAACAAAAGTAGTGTATTGTGCGAAATATAACTTAAAATATACAAATAGCCCAATACATGATGTAAATGGTTACCATAGACAAGTCTCATCACGATGCTCCTTTTAGTTCTGTCAAAAAAAAAATTATTTCTTATTAATGTTATTTTATAATAAATATTGGAGGCCAACTTCTCATGGTCATTATATTCGAAACTGGATAGTTTTATGATATCCAGACAGTTGGAAAACGAAATATTTAAATTTTTAGATCCATACGTACATATACGTATGTATAAATAACTGGATCAGGCTTCCTGCCAAGATAGTTTTTATCAGTGGTATAATTCATATCTGAAGGACGTGCCGGTTCCAAAAATATTTGCAAAGAAGGTGACGGGCTGCTTCCAAGCCATTTGTCGTCAGCTGGTCGGGGCGCTTATCACATACAACATATTAAATTTATATTGCACAGTGTAAAACCCGTTACATAATCCTAAAGGTCAACGTCATTTGACAAGTGTGACCTTTAGTTATCTGCGAACTGTACAAGTTACGAGAGCGGTGTTGCCAGTATCGTTAGTTAACTTTAACAGATGTAAAGTTTCATGTTAACTTGACTTGTGTACCTGGCGCGTGACCATAATCGCTTGAATAATTTTAAGGATATTTTTTTTGTTGTTGTGTCAGTTTTTCGTGTTAAAAGTTTGGGCACCGTTGATACAAAATGTACGTATGTACACGATTTGTAAAGCTGTAATAACCTATGTATAATAATGATCATTATTACTAATAATTATAAGAGGTGTAGATTTAATAATAAAATTAAAAATATAAATCGTTTGTCCGAAAAGCAATATTGTACTCTCTTTTTTTTCCTTTTAAGTTTATATTTGACGGATGATTTGATGATACATGGTCAATTTAAGCGCAGTTATTTTAATCGTCTCGTGAAGTAGGCGGTGAATTTAGACTATGAGTTACTACTGGGATTTTTTAGTTAAAATCCAATAATACTTAGCTCGACCAGGGGACAAAACCCAATGACCTATCAGCAGATCCACTTGCATTGCTAGATTATCGCAACTGCCACTTCGTTTTAAATAAATACACCGTATTGATAGCCGTTAATGGAATTTCCAGAACAGAAAACATTGACTCATTATTTTCGATTCTGGAAATTCCATTAATAGCTATCAATATGGTGTATTTATTTAAAATGAAGTGGCAGATGCGAGGCCATGCGTTCAAAGGACGGTCGGCGACCTTTGTGACGGCATCCGCTTCAACCCCCACCCCCGGCAGGTGCTCTAATTCAACTCAATAAAATTCCAATCTGCATTACGTGGAGTTAACCAGAATTATTAGTATATTTAATTTGGGTTGTTGTTGGGTTGTTTTTATAATTTACGTCTGCAGCAAAAATCATGACACCAATTTACGAGACCTAACAAACGTAACATCACGCCTGTGATCCTCGAAAGAGAAGCAGAGGAGTAGATTACATTCTCACGTTTCACTTGTTACGTTTTGGTCCCAAAATGGAATACAGCGACAAAGATCTACAAGACGTTAGCAGACTATTTGTATGACGTTTGGAAAATTTGTTGTCAATTAATATTAAATGTCAGATCAAACCCAGAACATATCCATCTATTCCATTAACAACTTATACTTTGCGCGTGTGTAGTTGATGTAAGATAAAAATGTGACATATGCGTGTAATATTTATGAAATTGTTTTAAAAACACTGTTATATGAAACTATAACGCGTTATACAGAATCTGAAATTCGTCATCGCACCGATACACGAGAGAAACGGCGTCGAACGGTATCCTAACAACGGAGAGATTTATTTACGAATCATCTCCTAGCGAATGTTTCCGATGTGACTGTTGTTTGCAGATAATAATGTTGTACGGATATTTTTAAATCAGTTGTGCTTTTACGCCAATATCGAAATTTTTTCACCAACGAATAATTGTTTAAGTTGATACAATAACACTAACCTAATGCAATAGAACAGATATTTGCTGATAGGAGTATCAGAAATATCCAAGACAAGAACATATGCATAAGTATGTAAAATGTGTAAAGAAAGTCTAGTCCGTATAAACAGATATATTAGGCTCTCGGTGCTTTAAGCCTACTCCATAAGGAACCTGGCGTGATAATACAATACTAATGACAATCAGAATTGGCGATGTATATCGTATCTTCAGTATATACTTGGGGATATTGGACAAATCTGTCAAACATACAATTGGGATTGAATAAAAATCAAAATCTTTATTTGAAGAAAATCATTATCTTCTCTGTTTAACAATGACACAGTTTGATCGTGCAAGGCGATTGTGAATTGTTCCCACGCGAGCGCCGCTGATACTGGCAACTGTAGCGCTGAACGGTTAGCGAGCACTATGTTGCGAATCAGAGTTGATGTTAACAGTTTCTGAGAACGGGATCCCGGTGTCACATTGAGATTTTTTACTTGCAATTGATTTCGTTTTGTCTGATATTGGTTGATAGGTGATGAGGGAGATATGGAGGAGTATCGAGGAAGACCGGGATTTGGGTTAAGTAAATTATGCTTAGATGGTTTGGTTATGTAAAGAATGAATGATAGTAGATAAAGGAATAGACGTATAAAGAGAATGTGGATGGTAGAGTCAGCAAACTTAGGAAAACTGAACCTACGACCCAACACAAGACCGAACGGAATACCTAACGGACCGTAAACGTTGGAAATTTTTAATCTCTGCCTACCCATATAGGAAATAATTGTAATTAAATAATTGTAATTCTATTTATCTTGTTAGAATCATTAAAATGAAACGTTTTAACAAATGTATGTTTTTCTGCTTAAATTTTTAGCTGCCGATGATAAATGTTCTTTGTTTTGTAACATAGCGGAGTGGTGACAGCATGAATGTGAAAGCACGCTGTCTGGAAGGACAGAGATCTTTGGCACTCGGTGCTCTCTGCCTATACTTTAAGGAAGCTGGCGCGATGATGCAATAATAATAAATGTACTTCAGAGTATAATACCGAATAAGGTAATAGCAAAAAAAAAAACGCTGTTATTATAGGAAATATCACATACGTAACATTCCCAATATTTTCCGCTATTCACTACTAGCGATACATACGTACATACATATGTAGACATGTGTATGTATACATTCATACATCGGCGTCTATGATTCATTTCGCTACGCGTTTTATTTATTGAAGATAAAAGTGATTGACGTGGAACACTACAATGTGATACTGGGAAATCCTTTGCAGGGTTATAAAATATATGGTATAATATTTCATATACATAGATACTTGGTTGCAGTATCAGTACGAATTCCAATGAAATGATTATGGCTAGATACATACATATATACATACATACATACATATATACGGACAAATGTGTTTAAACAAGAATACAATATATTTGTATCCTTACAGATCTGTTTCTTCCACATTCATCTTCTTCAAACGAGCTTTTAATACATTCATCACTCCCTGCTAGCACCTGCACGGCGGTTTCGAAGACTTCTGAAACCCCATCAGCGATATCACTTGTACTGATGGCAGAATTTTTTAAATAATCTGAACTTGAACGTATACGGGTGTGACGTAATCACGATAAACTTTTGAGCAGATATTGTTTAGAAGAGATATTGGCTGATGTACTCCACAAATAGAATTATCTATCTATTTTCTATACGTCTAGACAATACAATATATTGTGTACTGAAATAAGGATATGTATATACGATATATATCGCGTATTATTGCAATGTTACTTTTAGATAAATTTTAACCACAAATTTTCTGAAGTAACGCCTGACTCAGTTAGCAGTGGATAGGCTATAGACAGAGATTAGAGTAGAATGGGCAGGTTTATCTCTCAGATAGCAATTACTTGCAGGCAGTCTATAGATATGCAAAACGACGTGGGAAAACGATTCGTGGAAGAAGGTGGAGTATTCGGAATTCATGAAGTGAAGTTTAAAAAGTACAAATATGTAGCCTACTACTACTACAGAACAAACATATAGCATACTACTACGACTATAGAAGAAATATATAGTCTACTATTACTACTACAGAACAAACATATAGCCTACTACTACGATTATAGAAGAATTATATAGTCTACTACTACTACTACAGAAAAAATATATAGCCTATTACTACGACTACAGAAGAAATATATAGTCTACTACTACTACTACTATAGAAGAAATATATAGTCTACTACTACTACTAAAGAAGAAATATATAGTCTACTACTACTACTACTACTACAGAACATATACATAGTCTGTATGGGGTTTCATTGATCGTGCCCATAGTCCCGTTTCACCAAGATTCGGAGGTTCCTTTCTCATTCGGAAAAATATTTGAGAGCCGCGCAAAAGGTTTTGTTTTGTATCTGCGTATTTTGTTACAGGGCAGGTTCTGCATAGGACAAAGATGTCAAAACCAACTACAGATTAGTTACGATAAATCATTTCTTGTTTCTTTTTATTATCTGTATTTACCTCTAAAATTTCATAAACTCAAAATATTCTCAAAATATGATTGCAATAGCGCTGAATGGAATGTATTTAACTGGTATTATATTCATCGGACAGATTCTAAAATCAAACAACAGCCATGCCATGTTTAATTCAGATCCGCTCAGTTGTTGAAATGAGCAAACGATCAAAGGTATTATATTACCGGATCCAGATGTCTTGACCAAATACGTCGCTCTTTAACGGACGGCTCATATTTTTAACAAAACCAGCGCCTGCCAATATTGTGGACGTAACGTCTTGATTATCTTTAAAACTTTCGGCCTCAAACATTTATATCATATTTCAATTTATGTATATTAATATTAGTCCGATAATTGTGAGTAAACTTCCAACAAGGCTCTGTTTTGTTGTTAAGTGTTCATCAATTTATAAGTATTACACATTTAATAACATGTTGTTGGATAATTCAGGTTTTAATCCCAATATGATTTTGTTTTAGGACTGTCCGCTTTAATTGGGTGTTAAGTGTGGTGATGCTACATACGAAGGTATTACATAGCGGAGGCTGCGCTGAGTTTTTACAAGGCTCCCTCCGGATATGAATACGCATCCGGTGTCCTGAGTTCAATCTCTCGTAGAGTTAGAAATTATCATTTAAAATATTGTTACGTCAGCACTTACATTAACGAGATATTACGTGAACTCACACCACGGTCTAACTCTACATCCGGTAGAGCTTTTCATTCTGTTGTGAATGAAGTCTAAAATAACCCATTACCACATAAGTAAATTGCAATTTTTATTTCTAAATATACGTCTAAATATATATTTTTTGATGTTTCTAAAGCGGTAAATGTGGGATGACGCACCTGTCACAAAAAATAGGAAAGGACCTTTTGATAGAGTTTGTGGTGAATTAACAGTCAGTGCTTTA
Organism: Croniades pieria auraria; assembly: GCA_018248815.1. NCBI lineage: Eukaryota > Metazoa > Arthropoda > Insecta > Lepidoptera > Hesperiidae > Croniades > Croniades pieria. The sequence goes on from DWJK01002774.1 coordinate 6,976, forward strand.
ACCATTTGTCGTTTGCCGTTAGAAGTATTTTGGTATGTTTATTTGAACCGATCGGCCGTCACGCCCGGTCCCTTAAGGGGTAGGCGGAAAGCTTAGTTCTTTACAGACCTAATTTGTTTCTTCTATATTCATCAATCTTTTCACCCGCCTCACAGTTCATACCCCATACAGACAATGTATTCAGACAGATAATCTGTTAGGTATAGGTATTTAGTAATAGGTACTTTAATGAGAGACAATCATCATAATAATAAACTATTACTAAAAATCTAACGAGAATAAGTAAATTCCGTTAATCCGTGGAATAGGTGGTGTCCTACCCCGTTTTTAAAAATTAGTGTATATTTCTTTTTAAATATTAAAGTAACGAAGGTAACGGTAGTATGACTAATAGCTGAAACTCGACTTTGTACGGCTTGGGGTTCAAATCTATACACAAGACAATCTATGTAATTTGCGTTGATACGATACGAAGTATTGTGTTGAATATAAAGAAATCGATTTCATCTATTATTGGCCATTATATTTATTAAATATATACTCTGTTCATAGAAAATGTAACGGGAGAGAAGGCTGAGTACTACATTATTCTGCTCGTCCTTTCGGGAAAACTTAACGACGTTATGTTATATATTACAAATATGGGAATTAGATATTATTATTATAAAGGATGGTTCGATTCGGGTGATAACACAAAGCGATCAGTAAATAATAACACGAAACCAAATGAGTGTCGTGAACAAACGAGTTTGGTAACGGCTCGGGTGTCCGCCAGCCACGCAGTGGGCGCGATTATTTGTTTACAAGTACTTGGTTAACAATTAGTTGGGCAACCGTCCATTCCGGTTGAGCATATTCAGCAGGTGACAGCGCATCTTTTGTGCCAACAGGCGTTTTAACTGTAACGCTTGCTTCACCCGCATTATCGACTCCGCACTCGCCGTTGTCGTAAGCTAGCCGCGTGCTCGCCACTCGTTCAGCTATGAAAACAATCGGGCAGTAAATCGGCGTTGCGCTATCGGCCGGTCGTAAATCGTCGTGGTGCGTTCGGTTTTCGGCGCGTGAGTCAGGTGTCGCGTCCCCGGCCGGCTAGCCCCCGGCGACCCTTCCATGTGGATGCGATCGGTGGCGGCGCGAACATTCGTGGCACGTCCTTTGTTGACCGTTTTGTTTTGGAGTACCATCCGGTTCCTGATGGTAGAGGGGAGGGGACAGGTGGGCGCAGGTATCGCGCGCGGCGGCAGTCAGTCCATCTCAACGCGCCGAGCTGCGCGCGCGCCCCTCTCGCACATAAATACAATTAAATATGGAAATGGCGAACAGTCCGCGACAGGTGCGCGGCCGCGGCGTTCGTGCACGTGTGCTGTTTGTGAGTGCGCCAGCGCTGCCGCTTTCTCTGCTCCCTCGTAGCTGGTAAGTTTTCCATACTATCATTGTGAAAAATTCCCTCGATTCTGCCGCCGGGTTTTTAGTTTCTATTGAGCTAGCGTCGGTTAGTACGCATCTGCCGTTTCGTTTCGGTGCAGCTGCTGCTCCGTGAATAGGTAAGGTATGGTGTTTTGCACTTTTTCATGGCGTGACATTCACTCGAATGCGGTTCCCGTCGGAAGACGTCTAAGGGTTCTAACACAATTAGTAGGACGACGGCGCGCTCACACGCCGGCGGCCGGCATTTCGCGTGTTGCTGCCACTTCGGTAAATATTAGCTCGATAAGGTCCGCGAGTGCGTGCGTGTACATCTACTGTTATCGATTCCACACATGCGTCACTTCGATAGTTATCTTTGGCGGATCTGGGTCATTGTTCTTTTGTATTTCATGTGTTGCGCTCTGATAATATTCCTTCAGAAGAATTTCTTTATTTTTTCTATCGAGTTTAACGTACAGTTCAAAAGGCAAAAAACTTTGTATAAGTGTAGCTGGTTTAAATTATATTCTCTGCGAGTATATTCTAAGAGTTGTCTCGACGACAAGTATCATTATAACAAACTGACAAAAAACCTTTGCCATTACAAAAAACAGTCACATTCGAGTCCATGAAACATGGATCGCTGCAAAAGCAACGAGTGCCTAATGCCCGCGGTTAACTACCTACGTACCTACTTACAAATAATTACGTAGTCTGCAAGATTTTATGTAGGAGGTTTTTTTACATTGTCGGATCTGGTTAGCTGCTGTAATTTTATTACATGTAATCACTTCAAGCGCTCTAAGGAGCCAATATAAAATGCACGTAATAAATAACATTAGATATGAAGCGCTTTAAGCCGGCAGTTGACGGAATCGACTGCAGATATTTACAAGGAATGGATATTTAAATCGAATCATATCATCGTCTAAGTACGAATCAAATAAATTAGCTAAAAGTTCACATTAACAGTTATTTAGATAAAATTAATAACCATGTAAAAAAAGTACAATTAATTAGAAATTAATTTATTTAAAGTGTCCATGTGGTGCTGGGTTTTTAAATATATGACTTTATTCCTTTATTCTAATTGGTAAATTTTTATTAAATATGATTTTGGTGTTCGAAATTCAAACGCGTGACTTTAAAGCGTTTATGTCCAATAAATCAGACTATTTGAAAGGTGTGAATTGAGATATATCACGATAAATCAACGAAAATTCTTAAGCGTCTAAACACTACTAAATCAAAGACTGACATAATACATACTAATAAATTTATTTTACAACGAATGATATTGTTAGGTCTATTATTGGCGACATGTTTAATTATTCATTTATTGTCAGTTAAGAATTTAGCAAGGAATTTAAACTTAGAATTGGAAGAGTGTGGAGTTTTGCTTCGGTTATAATAATTGTTATTATATATGCGTCATAATCATACATATATTGTACAAGGTTTTGAATTCAAGTTATGATGGGAAAAAACTGTATACAGACATAAGAATTCTACATCTGCTATGCGAATCAACATGCCTTAGAAATTGTTCGCTGGCAGTAATCCATGGTATACTCACTTCAAGTGACTGATAAAAAATCTTATCTGCATTTGCATCTCCGGAAAATCGAATTCGCTATCTTCCACTATCTTCGCAACACCGCTAATAGGAAATACGGGTTTGCGTAAAACATCGCGATCACTATACTTGGCCATTACGGTCTTTTGATTTTCCGATTACATCCAGCTCGTTCATTATCGCCTTCAAATGTTAACGTTGACGGCTTGCGCTAATCAACGCGGAATAGGACAGGCCGGTTAAAAAATAATTCCCCTGTGGTCCCGGTGCCGATTATGGTAAAAAAGAAAATTCCTAGCCATACGCCTAATAGCTCCTGGGAATTTATTAACTCGTCATCGTATTACACTTGGCACTAGTGGCTCTAGCCGCTGAGATCATTCTACCCCTGCACGATGTTTGTTCCAATAGATCGGTAGCGACAGTTCATTGCATTGTGATAAAAAAAACCGTATCGCGTTACTCAAGAGTTTATATTTAAGTGTACACTGTTTGCAGATAAAACCTTTCGGCTTAGGAAGGTGGTGTTATTATAGAGTGAATAGGTTTTTTCGTGCCGCCTCGGTCTGTCGCTCACGGCTCGCCGTCTGCCATCCGTGACAACGCGAAATTCGGTATAAATTTGAAAAATTTATAATTATTATTTAAGTTGTTAGGCACTACCATTTTATAACATTTTCCGTCAGTTTTTACTGATTGTTACCTGATATTGATTGAGTAAAAACATGCGCAAGAACGTTGTTCTATTGCTAGGTAAAAGTTGGATTTTTAACGCGCATAAAAATAAACGTTTTGTTCGAATATTTTTTGTTCGTGAAATTTATGTTCCGTTTACAATTGTGAAAAACAATTTCGTAAATACTTAGATGAATATAATATTGGAAAGAAAAACATTTGTACGAAAAATAAGATAACTTTCATGTTATTTTTGGCCTAATATAAATCTCACAATAAAAGTTATACACAAATTTTAACATGTAAAAGCCTGAAAACTTAATTTTTATTACAGCACATCACTAGTTCATATGTAATTTGATTTTCGTAATACTTAATAAGAATAAAGTAGTAACACCTCAACAAAAGTATCTGCATATATCTCCATACGATGTTAATAAAGATGAATGTCCTCTCCAGACCTCTGAACTTTGCACTAGAGTCAAGGTCAGAAGAAACGCGGTATTTCATACTCTACCGTATATAATAAAAAAAGAGTCAAAATTCATCAAAACCGGTGTGGATTTAAAAATAGATTTATATAGAAGAAGCATTTAAAAAAAATAGAGAAATCCGGTACTCGCTGCCCTCTACCTAAAACAGCTGTCGTGACGTTATAATATGTAATAATAACTTAGCACTTATCCAGTTGTAGCTCAGAAACGTGTACCAAGCGCACCTCCTACTTAGCATACCAGAAATTCGCGTGCCTGGAGTATATAGATTCTACCGCTGACTTTAATAATATGAAATGGTTAACAAGACGGTGTCCAACTGATAGAAAGTTGTGTTGTATTAACAGCAATCGACCTCAAACACACAACGGCTTTTCCACTCAGAACATAACATCTCTATGTTTCAATTGGCTATGTAGAGTTCGCTTTGTTCAGTACATGAATACTTATGTAGTTTTAAATAACTGGATTTGAACATACATATTAACCATTATCTATTATTATTGTATTACTTTGAACTTTAGCATGTATTTTGTTCAAGAATACAACATCTCTACCTTGTGTTTGGTACCATTTTTCTACTCCCGAGTGTAATGTTACTTTGATGTGCCATTTCTGTATTATTCATGTCACTAATTGCCATTACGAGTATATGTAGGTTTAAATAAAATGTCTCGTCTTTGAAATATTTTATTAAATTCGATAAATCAAAAGTTTTATGACGAAAATTAAAATTTTTTTACATTTAACACGTGCGATTGTATGAAAAATTGCTCAATATTGGACACTGTTTAGTGAAGGCTTTATTTTTAAGCCGTTGAACTAACAAGCGTATCTGAATGTATGTAATCTTATTGCATCTCGAAGTTTGTATCCATTCTCAAATGAGACATGTATACATTCACCAGATAGCCACCGACGCGTGGCTACTGAGGATTACGATAAAATCCTGTCATTGCCATGTACGTGATAGTGCGACATTATTATACCATCACGTCAAGTCCCTTAAGGGGTATGCAGAACTTATACACTGATTGATTGCAGTACTTATAGACCTGTCGTGTTTCTTTTATTTTCTTCACTCTGATTACATGCACTACTTACAAATACTTCCGTTTGTACCAGTCAGTATCTAAACAGCCAGTAGCCTCAACAGCCAGTATCTATCCTATGTGGTTACGGTAACCGAGTGTCCTATAAATAAATTTTATATTACTCATCAGCGCGACATAATCTGTATTAATCTATTTTACTATTAAATGTTTCGTAACGGCTTAACTCGCGTACGTTTTTCGGGATTGCCCGACTAGTTTCGGACCTGTACGAGGTCCTTCCTCATGAGCTCCCGCCGTCTGCAGCGAGGTCACGACGGAGACTGCAGACTGTATTAATCTAAATATAATGATATAAATTAGCGTAGCAAATATTAGTGTAGCCATTATTTTTATTGTAGCAAAAGATAACTTACAGACGAATGCAATTCTTCGGTGATAAACTAATTCCGAACTGTCGCAAATGACATGTATTTACGGATAATCATATCACGCAACGTACAGATGCAGTGAACGACAAATTGCACCTGTGTGGTCCTATAATAATAAAACCTCCAGCGAGCAGTTACCTTCTATAACTTCCTGACTAACAGAGCATTTAGCTTGTAATACAATGCTGTAAACGTTATATTTACACAACCGTCGTATAACTTTCTTGTAAAAGATTAACAAATAATTCTCATTGGCATCACGAATTTTATTGTAACCGGCATTAAATTGTAACTGGCAGTAGATTACATCTGCAAAAAATAAAGAATAAAGGAAGACATAGTTTAAAAATAGAACAGTTGATTCAACGGTCGAGTTTAAGGCCCGGTACTACATGCGATCGGGCGATATAATAAATAATAAAATATACTGCATCTATATTGTAACTGCTTTATTTAGTCACGTTTACGTAAATGTCGCTTATTATTGTTACAACTGCATTAATTTCTCAAATGCAGTTACTAAAATAACCATTAATGCGGTTTTGAATTGATGCTTATGTGGATATGCAGTTCTTAATCACATGTAATATATAACTACATATGTATATGTCAGTTATTTGAATATGTGCGTCGAGTTATTCGATGATTATATCATATTTAAATTGTTATTAGTAACGGCGAATTTTATGCACTTTTCATGAGCGAGTTAAGTAGGAGAGATCTATTTCTGGTAGTGGGAGATGGTGAAACTTTCTGAATGCTTATAATTATTTTTAAAATCATGTCAGAACGCCAGGTCCCATATGGGATATAAAGACAACAACTAGTACCACATATTTTTACCCCTATATACGCATTATGAATCCTTGTTAGTATAACAAGCGGATTTATATTGGATTCATTCATTCTTGTTTTAGTTCGTTCAACGCTTTTCGTTCTCATTCATATCGTTCGCGGTATAATTTTTGTTCTATAACTCGGGCCGTTAGTTTTTTATTTGGTCCGTTTGGTGGCTAATAGAGACCGCCAATCGCCAGCACGTCGGATTGCGGCATCCGAGTCGAGATTTCTAATCGACGGGCGTCACGCGCCGAGTCCCCGGCCGGAACGAATCGGCCGGAGATAAGCATCGACATCAGGAGCGGGCCGGACAGCACTAGCGGACTTAGGGCTGTCCCAATGTATTTTGAGCATTTGTAAAGTGCTGTAATTTTTTAAATCGGTCTATTAAGTAACATTTGTTTGGTATCGTAAATTATTGTTTAAATAGTTTTACGTAGCAATTGTAAGGTGTTGTGAGTAATTGCTTTCTTGAATTGGGTTCCAGCTGTTATATAGTTTTTGTTTCATCATCGACTCATTAACATTCCACTGTTGGAATACGGCTCTCCTCTCGTATTGAGAGGGTTAAGGCCGTAGTCCGCTACGCTGGCCAAGTGCGGGTTGGGGACTTCACACACCT